>CATIWR010330480.1:0-14252 GCA_949677035.1 Omphalea diandra | reverse complement strand
ATGTCATTATCATGCTTCTACCAATCGCATGACTAAATGATCATTTATCCAATACATATGTTCATATGAGATTTCATATCATTTATGCAATGAATATGTTCATGTGGTAATGCCAATAAATGTGGATAGGGATGTTACACTATAAGTGCCATCAGAACACAAATTGTTGTAATCTTGGCTATTGGACTAAATTTTTCATCATAATCTAGTCCATATTATTGTGAAAATCCTCATGCCACCAATCGAGATTTAAACCTCTCAACTAATCCATTTGGACGAGTTTTGATCTTATGCACCCATTTACATGATATGGGTTTCACATCTTTGGGCTTTGGAACTAGGTCCCAGGTTTTATTTTTTGCAAGAGCTTTGATCTCCTCTTCAATGGCTTTTCTCCTTTCAACTTTTTGTGATGCCTCTTCATATGATATTGGCTCTTTTTCTTCTTCTATCAAATCAACATTAGCATATTTTGGGTTTGGCTTTCTCTGTCTTTCAATTCTTTTTAATTGTGGTGATGAATCTTGTGATACTTGTTGCTCTTTTAGTATCTCTACTTTTGGTTGATTCTTCGACTATGCTCATTGATAGATACCTATCTGCCATGATCTTTCTTAAGGTTGAGGTTGTATCATAGTTTTTGAACTATGTTGTACTTTTTTTTGACTTTTCTTGCAATTGTTCTACTTCTTTAGAATGAGGAAGTGCAACATATTATGGTGTCTATTAAGATGATGTCTCATCAAACATAACATTTTGTGAGACATGGCATCTACCAGTTGTAGGATCACAACACTGCCACCCTTTTCTATTTTCATCATAGCCCACAAAAGTACACCTAATTGTTTTTTTTATCAAGCTTTATATGTAGATGATCATAAACAAATACATAACACTCACAACTAAATACTTTAAAGTGGCTCACAATGGGTTTCATTTTCCATAGCTTCTCAAAGAGAGATATGAATCTAATTTTTAGTTGTCGAAGTTTGTTGATTATGAGAGTTGTTATTCTCATATGCTTGGCCTAAAATCTACCACGAACATTTTTAGCGTGCAACATACTTCGACATCTTTTCGCAAGATGCTTGCTCTTTCTTTCTGCAACACCATTTTATTGTGTTGTGTTTGGACAAGCTAGTTATTGTCGAATCTTGCACTAAGCAAGGTAATTAGAGAATTCATCAGAAGTGTGTTCTCCCTCATTATTAGTATGAAGGCATTGGATTTTCATTCTGACTTCACCTTCAACTCTCAGCTTGAACTTTTTGAACTTTGCTAAAGTTTTAGATTTTTCTTTCATGAAATACACCTAAACATACCTTGAGTAGTCATCAATGAATGTCAACATATAATGCATACCATTAACTAAGGATTGCTTCACCTTTCTAAATACATCTTGGTGAATCAATTCCAGTGGTTATTTAGCTTTGAATGATGACTCCTCATATGGTAAGTAATGTGCATTTCCATACTAGCATCCAACATAAACTGTGTCAATGCAAACATTCAAATAAGGTAGTCCTCTCAGTGAAGACTTGCTTATCATCAATGTTAACTTGTGATAATCGTGCATGCCATAAGTTAGTGGTCTCATTGTTCCTTGTCCTATCAACATATGTCTCCTCTACAAACATAACATACATGGAGTCCACCTTTTGTCCCTTCATTATCGGTGTGTTAATTATTTTAAATTCTCAACAAACCTTAACATCATGTGAGCCAAACACAACAAATTTGCCAGAATTTGTAATTTGTGAAATTGACACAAGATTCTTCTTCATTCCAGATACTCAATATACATCTTCCAACTACACTTACTTTTAATTAAGACAATAATTAATCACTATGTCACCAACATGAGTGATTGCCAGTCGTGAGTTATTTGCAGTCACCATAACTCGCTTGCCCTTGTACTCTGAAACATTACAAAGCTTCTATTTATCTCCCATCATATAACTAGAAATCTAGAATCAAAGATCTAATCTTTCTCATAATCAATTCTATGAGAATTGGAAGCACTAAAGGCCTACTTCTCTTTTTCCTCTATTATGGTTGCCATAAGGCTAAGAACTTCAAGTTCTAAATGCTCTTCTTCTTACATTGTTTCTAGAATCATAAACAATTCTTAGCATCCAACTCAAGTTCATTCTGATGATGAGTGCTCATTATTGTTGCATTGCTTTCAATAGATTTCGTTTTGGACCTGCAATCTCTTGCATAGTGTCCCTTTTTACCACAATTGAAACACTCACCATTTTAACATCTAAAACTTCTAGACTGTTGATTGCTTGGTGTTGTTTTTGCTGAGCTCCCCTTAAATGAGGATTCCCCCATGTGTTTCCTCTTTTCTAACCACGAGGTTGATCCTTTCCCTTATTAGTGAAGACCACCGCTTTTTCAGTATTCAAGGACACTTTAGCCATTGTTTTGCTGGAGTTTCTTAACTTGCTAATAAATTTTCTAATTCTTCAATTAAAGGTTATGTGGGCCAACCTTGAACTTCAATTAAAGGTTATGTGGGCCAACCTTGAACTGCAATAATAAAACCTTTGTATTCAGGTCGTAAACCATGTATGATGATTCACCTCATTCTTTCACTAACAATTTTGGATGCTTCATCCAACTCAACAATTTCTTTAAAATAATGACTTCACCTTGGTGAAATATTGACTAATTGTCATATCTCATTATGAAATAGACATTAGTTCATTTTTATAGCAATTGAAGTCCTTTGCTATTCTTCTTTGCGAACCACAAAGCAAGAGCATCCCAAGCCTGTTTAGGAGTGATAGTTTCTCTGATGTGCTCCATCATTTCTTCTTCAATAGTGATTTTGATGGCAAACATGGCTTTTTCGGCTTTAATCTTCTACTTTCTAAGATTGCCAACATCATCTTTTGGTGGTAGTGGAGTCTTCGTCCCAACAACAACCTCCCAAAGGTCTTGACCTTGAAAATATGACTTCATGTAAGTCTTCCAAATGCTATTATTATTAGTATCATTTAATTTTTCGATGACACCAACATTGCTTGATTCTGCCATTGTGACTTGGTTTCAGCAGCCTCGCAACTAAGCAAGCAAGTGTAGTTCCAAACCGATAGACTTCACAGTTCCAAATTATGCATGAGCAAAATCTCCTCTATACAATTGCTTTTTACGCAAATATCGAAGAATTAGGACTCTCACTCAAATGGCTCTAATACCACTTGTAAAGTATGGAGCACCAAAATAATAATAATATAACAAGTGAAAAAATTGAAACAATCACTAATGAATTCCTCAAATGTTGAATTTATTACAAACTACATCACTCACTATAACTCATAATATTTTATACTACTACACACACTATATTGTTGTTTTCTTCTGACTTGGCACACTCACTTTTCAACATTTCAACTCAATTTATAGTAGTAAAGACTTGGCCTCCAAGTTTGAATTAATGGACAAGATTTATCCTTGGCAACCAAGCAAAATTCAAAGGTGGTAATAGATACTTGGCCTTAAAGTTTAAATGGATGGACATGAATTATTCTTGGCCAACAAATAAGAAACCATTGGCCACCATTTAATTACATAAATAATGATCTTTAACAATTTATTTATTAAAACAGCTAGTAGGAACTGTAATTGCATCCACAGCATACTTCGGCACAGCTTGGTGGCTCCTCACTTCAATACATTTCATCTGCGAAGTCGACAAATTGCCCGCAGGAAGCCCCTGGACATGTCCAGGAGATGATGTTTTCTACAGTGCCTCCATAATATGGGGCTTGGTCGGACCATTAAGAATGTTTGGCCGTCTTGGTCTGTACTCTAAGATGAACTATTTCTTCCTCGTCGGCCTTCTTGCACCAGTGGTAGTGTGGACACTCTCCCGCATGTTCCCCGAGAAAAAATGGATAAAACTGATTAACATTCCTGTAATATTAAGCGGTACAGGGGCAATGCCACCGGCTAGAGCTGTGAACTATATAAGCTGGTTTGCTGTTGCGATTTTCTTCAACTTCGTGGTGTATAAGAGATACATGCAGTGGTGGGCTAGACACAACTACATTCTTTCAGCAGGGTTAGATGCAGGGGTTGCTTTTCTGGCAATTCTTTGCTATTTCACGTTACAACTCCAGAACATTAATGGACCAGAATGGTGGGGTTTGCAGTTAGATGATCA
Source organism: Omphalea diandra (assembly GCA_949677035.1). Classification (NCBI taxonomy): domain Eukaryota; kingdom Viridiplantae; phylum Streptophyta; class Magnoliopsida; order Malpighiales; family Euphorbiaceae; genus Omphalea; species Omphalea diandra. The sequence continues at coordinate 10,078 of CATIWR010330480.1, read as the reverse complement.
CTGTCCTCTGGCCAAATGCCCCACTGCCCCAGGTATAGTAGTAGAAGGGTATCCTGTTTTGTGATTCTAAGATATTTAAAGTTCTAAGTTCTCTCTTTAGCACTGCGATTCTGCAAAGACAGCTTAAGAAACAAAAAATAAAAATAAAAATAAATAAAGGAAGAAAATCCTAACCAAGTTGGAACTGAGAATTTTTCATCGGACAGTGTATCGTGTTTGGCATTTATAGGAATGCATCCCTTTTTTTTTTTTTTTTTTTTTTAACCTTTCCCGTGCCGATACATAGCATGAGATGCGATATTTATGGTGATACATTGTTTTTGTATCATATTTCACACTTTTTTTTTTTTAATCTTAGACTAAATTTAATCAAATGTTGATCAAATTATGTATTCCATGATATCAAATTTTGTTTCCATTTCAATCCTTCTTTGTAATTGTCTATTGAATTTGATGGAGTCAAATGTTGTCTTATTTTGGTGCTGTTAACATCAATACTGTATGTTGTTGCTAGTTCACTATTACAAAAATAAATAAATAAAATAAATATAGAAATAAAAATTTTAATCATCATTTGATTAAATTATATATAATTTTTTTAAAAAAAGAGAAAAATATGCCAAATACGGCATTAGGTGCAACATATCATTGATGTTGTGTCTAACACTATGTAAACATTTTTTCCCCTTAATCTGAGAGTTTGAACCCTCCAATCTTAAATATAACTCAATATTATTAAATCAAAATTACATAAATTTTTAAGGTTATCCACCCTAATTTGCTGTGGGGGAAAAATTGCAATACAATATAGAACTTACATTACTTTTGCATGTTTGTCTTTGCAATCTTCGCAATCTTTTTTGGCACATATATGTGTCTAACTTTTATTTATCCAAATTGTTGATGAACACTAGAAGGTTGTATTGCAGTATCTTAATTAGAGCAATTTTCTTTGAAGGTATAATATAATTTTAAAATATTTAGATAATAATTTTATTCGTAAATATAATTATTTATAATTTTAAATAATTTTTATTTTAATAAAATTATCTAAGATAATAATATAAATATATATTATCGTAAATAATTAATAAATATTACATGTTATTTAAAATTTTATATTATAATACAATAACATACATTATTATAGAATTTACTTATTTTCTCACTGCCTACTAAAATTTAAATTATGAGCAGTAATACGTATCATTCCACACAACGCTTGCAATGTGTCATGTTTAAAGGTATTTAGGCTTCTCTTTTTGTAAATTAAGTACATAATTCTATTATTTTATATTCACTTTTAATGTTTATTCTAAATCAAGTTTTATATTTATTTTATTCACTTTATTAATATTTTTAAAATCAAATTGATGTTTGAACTAGTTTTATAATTCATTTTCGATTTAATCAATTCGATCAAATTAATTAGTGTAATTTAAAATCAAAGCTCATCATAATATTGAAGTACAAAGCCATGACAATACTAAAAGTCAAGCCCACTATACTCATGCCTAAAGCAAATATCATTGCCCAAACATCATCATCATCATTGTCATTATTATTATTATTATTATTATTATTATTATTATTATTTTAAAAAGAGCATTAGTATGGTTATTATTTCTGCCTTTTGTCGAGTGCATTTCTCATCTAAAGGTCAATTCCCTTCTCTTCTCTTTCTTACTCTCTGTTTCCTCATTTCTTTCCCATCCTAGCAATTAACACTGAGTATATTACAATCAAATACATTCTCTACTCTCTCTTACTTTGATCCACAATGTTTGTATTTATATTTTCTTGTATTTTCCTTCTTTTATTGAGCTTCCACCAAACTTGAACTTGAATAATCAAAATCAAATATGGTGATTAATCATAAATAAAACTCTCCTCCATTCATTATATTGGACTCACATTCTTATCTACATTAGAGGTGTAAAAGAATAGAGACGTAAAAAAATAGAGACAACTTGCTAATCACTCGAGATCGACTCGAAGAATACTAGAAAGTGACTCAAGATTAACCAAGCTGAGCTTCAGCTCAAGCTACATGAATAATCAAACAAACCAAATATAAGTATCAAAATACTGGACTCGAGAGACTTGCAAGCCTAATCGATATTCAATATATTTATAATATTATCAATCGAGTTTAACTGATCATACTTAATCGAGTTTATTCAAATCAAAATTTCACTTTCTAAGACTTACAAAAAAAATTATATAAATAAACGAGTATAATCAAGTAAAGCTCAAACTTAGAAATTAAAGCTCAAACTTCAAATTTTAAAGTCGAGCGCAAGCTTGAGTCTGATATAATTCGACCCAGTTTGGCTCAATTACACCGCCAATCTATATCCTGTGTCAATTTTAGTTCTGTCCCTCCTTCATATGAAAATTTTTCTTTGAAAAATGTCGCTAAAATGCATAGTTTAACAAAATTATATATACATATATATGAAAGCAATCTTATTGTTCAAATCTTAGATGACGACAATGACACTTTTCCTTTAATTATTAATGTTGTGTTGAATTTAATTCTAATTTAAAATTTATTTTTCTAGTAAATTTCTTATTATAATTTATTTGTAAATAAATTTTTATGATTGACATACAACAAAATAAAAATATAATTCATATAAAGTGAAATGAATTTTGTGTTTGGTTTAAGTGTAAAATATAGAGAATGTCCTTCTATTATTTATCAAATGAATTTTGTGTTGGGTTTATCAAGTGAAATGAATTTAATAAAATATTTTATTTTATAAGAATGTCCTTCTATTATTTTTTAAAATTTTCACAAATATAGAAAAACACAAGAGGAGAGAGAGAGAGAGAGAGAGGAGGAGAAAAATAGAGAGAGAAAAGTGAAAAAATGTATTTTAACTAAGGGTATGTTTGTCCTAATGAAAAAGTTTTATAACTTTAAAATTCATTTATAAATTCTATCAAATTTGATAGAATTTGGTTTATTCTAATTAATTCTAAGAATTTAATAAAATACAATGTCAAATGAATTTTTAATATATTGAATACACAAAATATGGATTTATAGATAAATTTTATAAAAGCTATAGAATTCATTTACACCAAACACAATATGAATAAATAAAAATTTAAGTTTCTTTTGGTAAAAAAAAAGCTCTAGTAAACTTAATTATTGATAAATAATAGTAGAGAAATGTGTTTTGTTGATTGTAACAAGTAAATTAGTGAGCACTTCAATATTATATTTAGTTCAATTCTAACTTAAATTTATTTTATCTATAATGAATTCCTTATAGAATTCATTTGTAAATGAATTTCTATGTTTAGCGTACTATAAAAAAAAGTAAAATTTGCTTCAAATGAAGTCAATTATATATTTGATTAAATGTAAAATTGAATAATAAAATATTTTATTTTATAAAAATGTCCTTGTGTTATTTTTTAATAAATATAAAAAACATAAGAAAAAAAGAGAGAGAGTCGAGAGATGAAAGAAAAAGAAGAGAGAGAGAAAAAAAAAAGAACAATACAAAAAAGTATTTTTATTAAAAGCATTTTTATCATAATCCAAAAAATTTTACCACTTTAAAATTTATTTGCAAAATTATATCAAATTTGATAAATTTTGATTTAACTACAATCAATTCTAAGGATTTAATAAAATAAAATTCTAAATAAATTTTTATTTATATAAAACAAATAACATATTATAAATGAATTTCATAAAAATTATAAAATTCATTTACACCAAACACAGTATGAATCAAATATTAAAGCTATATAATATTATTTTATATGTAAGAATAATATGCAATAACCACAAAATCAACTAAAGAAGCCAAATTGAAAATTTTTTTTTTAAAAAAAACAGGTCTAATAGTATTAAGACTTTCACTTCAAATTTTGAAAAATTTTAAATAAATTAAATTTTATTTTAATAATTTTGTATTTAATAGAATATTATTTAAAATTACAGAAATAATTTAATAAAAATGTTATCAATTATAAATTTATTTTAAATAAAAATATATCATCTAAGTTAATAAATTTTTTAAATAAAAATAAATTATTTTTTTCTGTATGATTTATTCTTAATAAACTCATAAAGAATATCAATTAATAAATTATATTTATCTAAGTCAATACATTAGTATCGTCAAGTTATTATATTACAATAACATAATTAGTATAATTTTATAGTATCTATATAATAATTTAATCAGTATGTATAGTTACTATTCAAAATAATGTTAAAAATTATCATAAATGATTAAATAATTTATATATATTATTAAAATTATTTAAAACAATGATATATGAGAAATAATTAATAAATTATACATATAATTTAAAATTTTATATAACATGTATATATTACATACAATTCATCAATAATTAATTACAAAAATTAAAAAAAACCGAAGTAATTAACCAAACCGCCAAGTCTGAAGGCGAAAATCCGCTAAACAACGATGAAAATGAAAAGCAACAAATAAAAGGCGCTCAATGAAGCCAAATTTAGAAGCAGCGCCCCATGCAACAGAAGAAGAAGCGACTCATCCTCACAACGCTGCATGCTTGGACCTTGTTCATCTTTTTTGCTCAGAAAATATTGCAGAAAGATTTCTCAATACAACAATAATTAAGAGCTAGAGTTTCGTTCAGTGTTTTTTAGTGGTACAATACAAGAAAATATAGAAAGCCGAAAAATTTATGAAGCAGTGGCAGCCATGAGAAGAAATGACGGAGAATGAATAAGAGGGCGTGTTGATGATTGTAAATATTCAGCGTTGCTGTTTTGCTATATCAAGATGAATGTAAGTGGAAATGCGCTATCACTTTGAAACAGTTGATCAATGTAGCAGCTGGTAGTGCTAAACGGTTCTAAGTCGCTTTCATAACAGCTTGTTCAAGCACCTCTTTACTTGATAAATAGGTTGAATTTAAGTATGAGATGATGGGATGGTTTGATTGAGTTAATTTCAGGTAATGAACAAATCATTGAGATGAAGTGTAAAAAAACTATTTTTAATTTTAAAATCGAGTCAAATTATTTATAATTTTAATTTTAAAATTTTTTTCAATATTTTAATAATGAAAATTCATTTTTTCAAGTCCAATCAATTTAAACGATTCAACAGATAGGATTGAATTAATTATGAATCCCTTTAATTTCAAATCTAATCTTTTTTTCTTATGAATTTGAATTGAGTCTGAAATCATCATTTCTACTTTTGAATCTAATTTTTCAATTTATTTAGATTAGTTAATAGCTTATTTTAATTTAATTGTTACTATTTTTATTTTTACAATGCATACATATAATATATTTTTTATTTTTAGTTCAACCATCCTTTTGGATGGCCAGGATAAATTGAACACCCATCACTTTGAGTTATTTTGTATCTGTTGTTGGATGGCTTGAACTATCAGGAACAACATGTTGCATGGAAATTTATGTTTGGAAGGGGCTTTAGTGTTTAGATGGACTGAGAGTTATCTTGATGATTTTCATTGGGCCTTGACGACATGTCTAATTATTCAAGCGGGCCACATTCACTGTCTCATGGAGAGGGCTTCCTGCAAGTTGCGATAAGGTCAACGTTGATGCCTTCTAGCATGAGTAATCTTAAGAGTGCGGCTTAGTCCCGATTGTGCTGGAGTAGGCAATGACTTTATATGATTACTTGTGCTTCTAGAGATCTTGTGTTCTCAGTGCTCTGTGAAGAGCTTATAGCTCTTAGAGAGGGTGTTCAGGTGGCTTTGAAGTGTGGTTCACTAAACTAGTGTTTCGCTGCTATCTTTTTCTAGCCCCCCTTCTCTAAGTCCAGTTTGATCATGACAGATATTACTAAACTTATATCTTTATTTGAGTTTGTTAATTTTATTTTTGCTAAACGGTCTTGTAATAGTGCTGCGTATGCTTTAACCCATTTTGGGACTCGATTGGAGTTCAAGTAAGTGTGGCTTCAGGATGAATTTTTGTTATGAATTTGACACCTTTTATTGACCGATTTTACTTAGTTTGCTCTGTAAACTTTGGTTTAGTCTTTGGCAAGTCCTCTTTTGTTTTTTTAAGATTTTTTTCCTGAATTTTACTTGAAAGGTTTTTAATAAGGTTCTCATGCTAAAGTCCTTGCATTTGATAATGATATTCATCGTTGAAAAAATTATAGTTTTATTATATAACTTTTCAAAAGATTGAATTATTAATTAGTATACTATAAATTTGTAAAATAGAATATTTTAGTAACTTTATAATTGATTTTAATTACAATTTAAAGCTATTGCAAAAACTTAGATTAAATTTAGGCTTATTTAAACTTAGAAACATTATTATATAAATATCAGTGTATATTTCATTACCCCCCAAAAAGAATATCATTGTAAATTTATTACCCCCCAAAAAGAATATCATTGTATTTTCCTTGACTAGATTCATCTTAAAAATAACCACAGGCACATTAAAATTTGAAATTTCTCCAGTGAACAAGAAAAAGCTAACATAACTATAGACAACGGTTGAATCACTTTAACTTATGACAACATATCTTTTATGTATGAAGAAATATTAGATCAATTGGGTACACAAATAAATCATATATTTTGTTTATAAACACAAAATTTTTATCTCACTTGAAAATGTAAAAAGGATATTATTGTGAGAGATGATGTATTATTTTTTATGCACTAAGATTAAAGCTTAAAATCTTTTTGATATTGGGACTTCATTTGTCTACATTTATTATATCAAGAGAATTTGGCATTATTATTAAGAAAATTTGATTTTGGAGATAAAAATAAAAGAGATTTTTCTTTCGTAAGTAATTAAATATATTTTTTAATAAAAATTTTATGAGTAGAAAATATAAATTAGTAAAATTTTAAATTCTTTTACAATCAATTTTTACATACAAAATTCATTAAAAATTGATAATTATAAAATAAAATCTCTTTTAATTTTTATATCACAATCAATGCTCTATATCAAACCAATAAAAATATACGTGAGTGTAGAAAAGATATAATTTTATTCATACTTGAGTAAAAAAAAAATATGTAAAGTAATAAATATTTTTTCACAAAAAATGTTGAAGTTTTATATTTGGAGCTGTAAAAAGTGTAAAACTAGCATACTCAATAGACCGCGGTTGAATTAGTTATGACAACACTTTTCATGTTTAATCAAATCTTTTCTATTTATGAGGAGTTATTGGTTAAACTTCTTTTTTTTTTTTTTGAAGAAAATAATTGGTTAAACTTGATGTCCAAATGATTAGTACACTTAACTCATAAATACATAAAACTAATTTAAAATATAAAAAGTACAGTGCTATGAGAAATGAGCTTAAATTTATTTATATCAGAATTTAACTTGTTTACACCTAATTTATTATACTCCTTCCATTTAATAAAAAAAAGATTTACATTTTTCATCTATTTTAAATTATAGTTTATTTTCCTTTTTTAAGAGTATAATTCATTTCTTAATTTTCTAATTACCTTATTATCAACAAATGTAAACTACTATTATTTAATTATAGTTAAAACAATATGAACTGTCCTATTTAATGTAAGGGTATATATATATATATATATATATATAATTATTTCAACTATATTAATTAAAGTTTTTTATTCTGTGTGAAAATATAAACAAACCTATTTTTATGGGATGAGAGAAGCTTGTGTGTATATATACATATATAGACACACTTGAATCAGGAATAATGTTGAAGCAATAAAATAATTGGATACATATAATTGATTTATCATATAAAATTTTTATTTATATCTTGTATATAAATGTTTTTCAATCATAAATTTTTGTTTTATGTTTGGAGTTGTAAAAGTGTATAAATGTATTATAATCTTTTTTGAGCAAACAAAAAATATATATATTATATCAAATAGACATAAGAGTTTCTAGCATTTGCATTGAAAGATAGTATAGATGTGGTATGGAGTGAGATACGTAAGTCAGAGGACAACCAGGCTAAGACAGTATGTTCTCACCTTAGAAAGGTGCGATCAATTGTTTCGACAGTGATGTTATAGATAAGATATAATGGACATGAAGCTATTCTCCTCTGACAATTTGTAACAAAAGTAATTTCAAATTATCACTCTGACGATTTGGCTCTAGTGTATCAAGAAGGGGGTTGAATTTGTGACAAATTTAAATTTTTTATTTTGGAGAAACCTCACAAGAATGAAAGATTATAGAAAGAGTAAGAGAAAAATGAACACAAGAGTTTTATAGTGGTCGGGTATTAACCAACCCTACATCCACTCTCCAATTTACCAATTGGGTGTTTCACTCAATCACTTACAAACTCATACTCAACTTAGTGTTGAGGCTTACACCAAACCTTACAAGTGTTTTCCCAAGGCTCACACTCAACCTAGTGTTTTAAGCTCACACCAAACCTTACAAGTGCTTTTTCAAGGCTCACACTCAACCTATACAAGAGTTTTACAATTAGGTTAACTCTCAAACCTATACAAGAGTTTTCAAAGACTCACTCTCAAACCTATACAAGAGTTTTCTAAGACTCACTCTTAAACCTAAATAAAAGTGTTTAAAACTCACACAAAACTATGTACAAAGAAATAAAAAGTTAAAGTTGAGAATTAATTTAGCAAGAGTTTTGACACATTTCAATGGTTATCATCTTGCATTCAAGTCCATTTTGGTGATGTATTTATAAACAATAACCACCAAAGAGACGTTACAAAGAAACTATGTCTAAATCTCTAAGTTAAGCTAGACATATCTTGCATTAAATGCTCGTCAGATGAAATTCGTGGTCGCTAATTTGAATTGTGTCTAACAGCCAGTCCATATAGCATGAAACCATTGGTCTCTTCCAAAACTAGTCGTTGGATCTTTCTAACGAAACTTAAAATTCACAGTCGCTACTTCAAATTCGCAGTTGCTATTTTCCTTTTCCGACGCGATTATCACTGTGAAATCATCTGTCTAACATGAAGATGTTGTTTCTGAAATTCACAGTCGCGACTTTTGAATATCACCAGCTCTTTTTTCAAAATTTGCTATCACTTCGAAATTCGCGGTCGCTAATTTCGAAGGTAGATTTTCATACTTATATTTTTTTTGCTTATAATCACTCCTATTCAACTCCCAATGAGATTCTATCTTAATATATGCAAAAACAACACTTAAAATTGATATTAGAACCTTTCAATCTCTATTGTCAAGATCAAAAGAGCGTTTTGACTTAGGTTTGAATAACCTAGTCTAACAATCTCCCTTTTTTTGATTTTGACAATCTAGATTGAATATGCAAAGGATAAAGAATCAATTATGCATGTTCCTAAGAGAATGATTATGAAGTGAATTCAAATTATAAGTATGAAATTATTCCCCCTCAATCCATACTCCCCCTTAGTTATTCTAATAAGATAATTGCCTTACAAATGTATTTCAATTTTCTCTCCCTTTTTATATGTTTCCTCTTTGTATATTCAATTAATTATCTATCCCCCTTTGTCAATATCAAAATCAGAGGAATAGGAGGGAATAAGAGAGAGGATATAGAATATGAAAGGGAGTGACCACAAACTTGTCAATTGTACAAACTCAAATTAGAATAACAAACATAAGTACTTTTGTACAATTGATCATAATATGTCACATAAGAAGATAAATGGATGAAATATAAATTCCATGGAAATTTTATAAAAAAACATAAATACAAAATAATTCAAACATTTATAGATGCTTGAATACACAAACTAGGGTTTGAAATTTAAGAATTGTCATATATGGCCCTAATAAAGAGTATATGATTTTTTATGATTGATTTGAACATTTAAAATATAGAAAACCTCAAATGCAAAATGAATTTATTCAACTCATCACACAAACAATCAAATCAAAAATATGTCAACACATAGATATATCAAGCACTAAAACTCCCCATAAATGTATACATAAATATATTAAGTTAAAAACATAAGGGATAACAGACACATTACAAGTTTAGTATCAATGGTTTGATACCAAATAACCATTTGAAACTTCTATCCCTTCTTCATTAGCAATCTTCATTCACCTTTAGATTTT
>CATIWR010330475.1:0-10564 GCA_949677035.1 Omphalea diandra | reverse complement strand
GAAATTTGATTCCAAAACCAATTAGGGAATCTTCTTAGGATATTCCACCTCAAGTAAGGCATATAGAGTCTTTAACAAAAGTACAATGGTAGTTAAAGAGTCTATGAATGTCGTTTTTTATGAATCTAGTAAACTTAATATTAGGAAAGGTAGTTTTGTTGATGATCTTGTAGATAATCTTGAAAAACTGGAATTGGAAGATACTACAAGAAGACATGATAAAGAATCATCAAGGTTGGAAGAAGAACCACAACATCAACAAGATGAAGAGCCAAGACAAGATCTACCCAAAGATTGGAGATTCTCCAAGTATCACCCAAAAGACTTGATTATTGGTGATACATCAAAGGGTGTAAGTACTATATCTCAACTTCATCCTTTCGATAACAATCTTGCATTTGTTTCTCAATTAGAGCCAAAATCAATTGATGAGGCCATTGAAGATGAAAATTGGGTACTTGCTATGCAAGAAGAACTCAACCAATTTGACAGAAACAAAGTATGAAAACTTGTACCTAGGCCTAAAAATCACCCAATTATAGGAAGTAAGTGGGTGTTTAGGAACAAGTTAGATGAGCAAGGTGTCATCACTAGAAATAAGGCTAGATTGGTTGTCAAAGGATACAACCAAGAGGAAGGCGTAGACTATGATGAAACCTTTGCCCCCATAGCAAGATTAGAGACCATTAGGATTCTCTTAGCATTTGCATGTCATATGAATTTTAAACTGTTTCAAATGGATGTCAAAAGTGCATTTTTAAATGGCATCACATTAGGAGGTAGTGTATGTTGAACAACCTCTCGATTTTGAATCACATTGTTTTCCTAATCATGTTTTTAAACTAAACAAAGCCTTATATGGTTTAAAACAAGCTCCAAGAGCTTGGTATGAAAGGCTTAGTTTATTTCTCTTACAAAATGATTTTGAGAAAGGGAAGGTTGATACCACACTATTTATGAAAAAGCACAAGCATGACACTTTAATTGTTCAAATCTATGTTGATGATATTATCTTTGGTGCTACTAATGACTATCTTTCTGAGGAATTTACTAAGTGTATGACTAGGGAATTTGAAATGAGCATGATGGGAGAGCTCAAATTCTTTCTTGGTCTATAAATCAAGCAACTTAAAGAAGGGATCTTCATCAATCAAGCCAAGTACACAAAGGAAATGTTAAAGAAATTTGGCATGGAAGGATGCAAGGTAGCAAAAACTCTAATGAATAGTACCATCAAGCTAGATAAGGATGATTCGGGTATGGTAGTAGATGAAAAGAGATATCGAGGTTTCAATCTTCACATAGGGAATCCCATTTAAATGTTGTAAAGCAAATTTTCAAATATCCGTATGGCACTATTCACTTAGGACTTTGGTATCCTATGAACTCTTCCTTTAGCCTAGTAGGGTATTCGGATGCGGATTATGAAGGTACTCTTTTAGATAGAAAAAGCACTTTCGAGACTTGCCAATTAAGGGGAATGCCTAGTCTATTGGTTTAGCAAAAAACAAGTATCGGTTGCCTTGTCCACCGCGGAAGCCGAGTATATGGCAGCGGGTTGTTGTTGCACCCAAGTTCTTTAGATGAAACAATAATTAAAGGACTTTGGTAAAGAAATTGATCACATTCCTATCAAATATGACAATACTAGTGCTATTAATCTTTCAAAGAATCCCATCCAACATTTTAGAAGTAAGCATATAGATATTAGGCATCACTTTCTTATAGATCATGTACAAAAAGGTGATGTTGTGTTAGAATTCATTGACACTAATCATCAACTTGCAGATATTTTCACTAAACCCTTAAATGAAGAAAGGATGCACTTCATTAAAAGAGAATTGGGAATGCTTGATGGAAACTCCCTCAAGTGAAAATTCTTGTTTAAACAAGTGTGATATGTGTGTGTGATATGTTTGATTGATGATATGAAAGGTTTTATTATTTGTTTTTAGGAGATCACATGTTTTTTCAAAATTTTCATTCTTATCCTTGATGACTCATAATTCGCGATCGCTATTCATTATTCACAGCCGCAAATTACAAGTCAACTTTACCGGTTGTCAAATGTCAATTTACGGTCGTGAAAATCACTCTCCACCACAAATTTTGTCAATTTTTCAAAATTATAACCATTGCAGCGTGCATTCCTAAGGAAAATTTATCCGTTACTCACATTTTTCAAAATTCGCATTCGCGACTGAGGAAATCGCGGACGCGAATTATAGTAACCGACTCATATTTATGAGATTTGATTACCAACTATTGCCAACCCTTCATTTAATCAATTTCTAGTCATTTGTTACCATTTTCACACCCCTTGAAGCCTATAAATACCCCCTTAAACAGTTATTTTATCACAACTTCAATCTACCAACTTCTAAATCTCCTAATCTCTCAAATCTTTCCTCTTTCTCTCAAGCATCCTTCATGGCACCAAAGAAAGCCCCAGAACAGACAAGGGCAAGGGAATTGTATAACCCTATGCTCCTCCTTCTCTCTTCAACATGAAGGGAGTAATTCATAAAGAAAAGGAGAGGTACAAAGCCAATCTCTCCAAAACCATCCTCCTAAATAAAATTACTTTTTCATTTATGCTCGAGTCCCTTGGCCTTGCCAACGAAATCTAGGCATTCCTATCGAATCCAGGCTAGAATGACTTTATTTTTCGTGCAGAACCCAAATATGAGGAAATCCTTCAAGAATTTGTGTGTACGGTTCAATTGAGCCGTAAAATGGAATCTCCAATGGGGTAATATGGTATGATGTTTTGGGCGTTCGGTGATCTATACTTCATCACTTTTGAGCAATTGTCCAGCCTCTTCACTCTTCAAATCGATGAGCATATTCCTTTTGTTATTATTGCTCTCAATGTCATTTATTAGGAATTTTGGGTGGAGATCTCGATTGAGGCTAAGCACGACCCTCGATCTTCCTTGGCAAAACATATCAAGACATTACCATTCTAGATTCTCCACTGAATAATCACGTTCTCCATCAACGCAAGGGGTGATGGGAATGAAAAAGTCTCACAAAAAGACTTTGCTTTTCTCTTCTACCTAGTCAAGAACAAGCCTATCCAGACTGGCAGGTATCTAGTGGATCAATTTATTCACATGAGTACCAAGCCGAAGAGTTAATTTTTGCTTCCATCGCATGTCACCGCGATTTATCGCTATATGGGCGCTTTAGATGAAGAGAAGGAAAAAATTCTCACTAAAAAGTGTCTGCCTTTACAAAACTGTTTGGATCTCACCTACCTCGTCAATGCCAACGCGATACACCCTGACTCCTATGCCTATCTACTTGGCACTTATGGTGCACAACGACTAGAGAGCTCTCACGTATCTAAGAGGAAGCGCCTCCACCTTGAAAAGGTTCCTTTTTCGGCCCCTTCTGTTCCTCCTCCACCTAAGCCAAAGGGAAAAGTATCGCTCTCCACCATCAACAACAAGCTTGATAAGCTTATGTGAAAGATGAAGAGATGATCACTATTCCTCTCACACCTCCACAGCGACATGGTGGATCTTCAGGAAAAGCTTAGCATTCCTCTCTGCCACCTCCTCGAGTTTATGGAATTTGATGATACATAAGATGGGGATCAAGGTGTGGAAGACGGAGATGAGGATGAAGGTAAAGAGACTGCAGATGACTTGTCTAGATACGATAGTGACTCTCTAGCTTTTTAGTTTTTAGGTTTCTTTTAGTACTTTGTTTTTTCTTTGTTTACCTTTTGTGATCAAACTTGTGATCTCATATTTAGAATATCTATAAAAGTTTGTTCTTTTTTGCATCTCTTTGTGTTAAGCAATTATTTTGATCTTTATGATCAATGTTTGTTCGTTATATACTTTTGCTTCTTATTCCTACTTATGCTTAAATTTCCCTTTACTTATCTTTCGTATTATCTAATCTTTTTGATCTTGCCAAAATGGGAGATAAAAAAAAGATAAGATTCAAAGTGAAAAATTATAAAATCCAAAGGAGAGATAACTATTTAAGGGGGAGTAAGTGAGAAAGTGCATAAGTTGAAGGGGAGCAACTATTAAGGAACAACTTAACTTTACACTTAGAAATCTTTGCTAAGTTATGATTCAATTTTACTTTTCTGCATTTTTTTTTTCATTTTGGATCAATATAGGTTGTCAAATCAAAAATTGGGAGATTGTTGGACTAGGATGGTTAATCCTAAGTATAGAACATTGTTTGATCTTGACAAAGTAGATTGATCATCACTAATATTTCAAATAAGTGTTGATTTTGCATAAATAAATAAATCTCTTAAGAAGAAATGAAAGGAGTTGATAAACTCCAAAGTGAAATGTAAATCGCGATCACAATCTAGGATTTGTGATCACGACTCATGTTAAGGCATGTTAAAATTCAAGCAGGCGAAATCGCGAAGCTATTCTCGGTCGCGACCTATGGAAAAGAAGAAGCCAAAAAGTGAAAGGTGAATTCGCGGTGAAAGTCACGCCCTACTTGCGACCGCCAATTTCAAAGTAACTCAAGAGGGAAGCAAGTCCATAACCACAGCTTGACAAGTGTCCCAGAAGACTGTTGGAAGTCAAATTTCACGGAGTCATCTTGTTGGTAGCGATCGCAAATCCTGAGGAAGAAAGATGACCACTTTGACCGACGGATTCTCGACCTCTGTCGTGGCCTATATAAGAAAACTCATGACCGTTACTTTTGAATGTAAGTAAAAGAGAATGACTATATTTTTCTAGTGAACTAATAAGAAGTTGCCACATGGACTAACCATTAGACACAAACGGGGTTTTCCTTGAAGAATTTGGATTTCGTGGTTGCGAAATGGCAGTAGCAACCGCGATTTCATACTGACAAGCATTTAATGCAGGATCTGTCTAGCATGTCTCAAATATTTGATGAGCTATGATATGCAATGTCTCTTTGGTGAAGTTTGGCTATAAATACACCACCAAACAGCCATGAATAAGGTTGCTAAGGAAATTATTACAACTGATAAAAGCTTTCAATCTTTGCTACTCATTTTCTTTATGAAATTGTAATTATTAGGTGTGAGCATTAAACACCAAAGTTGTAAGGTTGTAGTGTTAGCCTAGAAAAACACTTCAAGAAAAGTTTAAGTGTGAGCCTAGTGAAACATTTGAGTGAGGTTGTGTGTTAGCCTAAAAAAACACATTGTTGTAAGGTTATGTGTTAGCCATCAAAACACAAGTTAGGTGTGAGCTTGAAAACACCTTGAGATAGTGAAATACCTAATTGATTAATTGGGGAGTGGACGTAGGGACAATTATACCCGAACCACTATAAATCGGTTGTCTCCATTCTACTCTTTCTTTTCCCACTTTTCTTTATTGTTGAAATTTTTATACACTAATTCAACCCCCCTTCTTGGTGCCTAAGGACAACATCTTCATTGCACAGGACGTGACTGAGAACATGAATCCTTCTGTTTGAAAGACAATCTTCTTCTTTTAGAATCGCGATCGCTACGCAAAAGGTTGCTCTTGCGATTTTTATTCTCTAACGGATACTTAGGACACTTGACATGTTATGATTGTGGACGGGCTTCCCTCTTTAATCACTTGAGGCATGACACACACCATGAATTCATCTGTGACTTTGGCACTCCCATCTTTGGATGAGTCACGATAGTAATGATGCCCATAAATCCTTCTGGCTAAGTTTCATCCTTTCCTTGAACTAGGTCACTATTGCGAATTACAAATCATTGACCATGAATTTGGATGAACTTTACCTACTTGAGGATTATACCATCCTTCCAACTTCCAATGGAAATCTAACTCAATTTCTGCAAAACAACACTTAGTTAAAACACTAGATATGATCAATCTCCTTTTTCAAGATCAAAAGAGGTCTAAGACTTGGGATTACCTATCCTAGTCCAACAATCTTCCCCTTTTTTATTTTGACAACATATATTGATCCTGAGGATAAATAATGCAGAAATGTGAAGTTGGAGTGAAATATGATTCAATGAATACTTAAGGTGAAATTTCCTAAATATGACATTTAATCATTGAAAGTAAAATATCTAAAAATCTTAAGTATGATAGTATGATGCTCATGATGCTCCCCCTCAACTTATGCTATAATTTTCAAGTTATTATTTTTTTCCCTTAAATTTAGATTATTTCTATCTCTCTCCCTCTGGCAAGATCAAAAAGAGGGCACACAGAAGGCAAAAGAATACATGCATAAGTAGTTAAGTAAACATAGGGAGCAAATGCATATACAATTGAAGTAAAGCAAGCACATAACATAGAATTTCAACAAAGAAACAACTTTAAATATATATATAAACTTGGAAACAAGTTGTGTGGGATCACATTTTTTTGTAAAAAATAAAAACTACAAAAGAGATCCTAATATATAAGGTGCGAGAATCATCTCCAAAAAAGTCTTCATCTTCACCTTCAACCTCATCTCCATCATCTACTTTATCATTGCCTTATTCTTCATAAGTGTCTTCAAACTCTATGAAGTTTGGAAGATGGCAAGGGGAGACTCCCAACTTCTCTGGCAAATCAACCATATCACTATGAAGATGAGATATAAACAAAAATCTCTTTCTCATCATCCTCATCAACTTGTCAAGCTTGTTATTGATGGTTGCAAGGGAGAGTTTAGCCTTAGGCTTTGGTTAAGGAGGGATGGATGGAGCTCCTTCTTTAATAGCTATTCTTTTCCATTTGGAAGCTTGTGAAGACTCCATTTTCTTTGCTCCAATGGCACCTAAGGTATATGCATAGGTGTCCAGATGAATAGCCTTGGCGTTGATAAATTACGTGAGATCAATGAAGTTTTATGAATGGAGAAGTTTTTTGGTGAGAAATTTCTCATTTTCTTCATCAAGTGCTCCTACAAAGCGGAAAATGGTTGTGATATATGAAGGTAGCAAAAATTGGCTCTTGGGTTTGGTACTCATATGAATCAAATGATCCACAAGATATCGACCAGTTTATATTGGTTTATTTTTGACAAGGCAGAAAAGAAATGGTAAGTCTTTCTGTGATACCTTCTCGTTACCATCACCTCCTGCATTTACCAAAAAGGTGATGATATGATGGAGTATCCAAAGGGGTAGGGTCTTAATGTGTTTGGTTAGGAAAGATCTTGGGTTGTGTTTGGTTTCAATCGATATTTTTGACCAAAATTTAGAATACATAACATCAAGTGCGAAGATTATGAAGGGAATGTTTCCTCAGACTTTAAGATTAAAGAAGGAAGAAAGTTGGTCAAAAGTAATGTAAAAAGGGTTGCCAAAGGCTCGAAACACTAACCCTTATTGCCCTGCTATTAAATCAGCTTTACGACTCAATTGGACCGTGCATATGAATTCCCACACAATTTCTTCGTACCATTCATCTCGAAAGAGGAACTCATTTTAGACAAATTGGAGAGGAAAGCCCGAATTTATGCATTGATACCTAAAATTTCAAGCAAAAAGGTATAAGATATCTTATTGGGGAAGATAAGCTTGGAAGAGTTGGCTTTATACCTTTCTTTCTCCTCCTTGGTGATGCCTTTCATAAGATGGAGAGTAAGAAGTATAGAGGGTGAGCCACAACCTTGCCATTGTCTACTCTAAAAATCCTCTTTGGAGCCATTTCAAATGATGAAGAGGATTTGAAGATTTTAGAAAGATTTAAGAGAGAGAAAATGATGTTGAAAGAGAAGTGCGTAGAATACTATTGAAGGGGGTATTTATAGCCATTTGAAGCCTCTGTAAATGGCTAGAAATGACTAGAAATAAATTGATGAAGAGATAAAAATGATTGGTGATCAAATCACATAAATGTATAGGCGGTTACCCTAATTCGCGTTCGTGAATCCATGAGTCGCGATCGGGAATTCCATAAAATGTGAGTAACGGACAAATTTTGCTCAGGAATATGCATTTCAACAGTCCAAAATTTGAATTATTCACCAAAATTTATGGTAGAGCTTGATTTTCGCTGCTGCGATTTGATGTTTGACATCAAGTGTCTAGGATTTGTAATTCGCGACCTTAAAGACAAAGTAATGACTGCGAATTATAAATCAACAAGGAAAATAATGAAAAACCAAGTTTTGAAAGAATCAAAATTGTGATCCACATAGAAAATGCCACACAAAAAACATAAGACATATAATTAACGAACAACACACATTTGCAATCATACATAAGATCAGAATTTTCACTTTAGGGAGCTTCCATCAACCATTCCCCATTATCTCTTGATGAAGTTCATTCTTTTTTCATTTAGAGGTTTAGTGAAATATCTACAAGTTGATGATTTATTCAATAAACTCAAACACAACATTAACTTTTTGCACATGATCTCTAAGAAAATGATGTCTAATATCTATGTGTTTGCTCCTAGAGTGTTGGATGAGATTATTAAAAAGTTTAATAGCACTTGTATTATCATATTTAATAGGAATGTGATGAATCATTTTGCCAAAATCCTTCAATTATTGTTTCATCCAAAGGACTTGGGTGCAACAAAAACCCGCAGCAACATACTCGGCTTTTGCGGTGGATAATGCAATCGACACTTGCTTTTTCCTAACCAAGATACTAACATTCTCCTATAAATTGGAAAGTCTTAAAAGTGTTTTTTCCTATCTGACGAGCTACCAACATAATCTGCATCCAAATATCCTATGAGACTAAATGATGAATCCCTAGGATACCATAACCCTAAGTGAATTGTGCATACAAATACTTAAAAATTATCTTAACAGCATTTAAGTGTGACTCTCTATGAGAGGATTGGAACCTAGCACACATATAAACACTAAACATGATGTCTAGCCTATAAGCAGTAAGATAAAATAAAGATTCGATCATACCTCGATATCTCTTTTCATCTACCGTCTTACCTAATTCATCTTTGTCTAGTTTGATGGTACCACTCATGGGGGTCTTGGCTACTTTAGAACCATCCATGCCAAAGTTCTTGAGTATTTCCCTTATGTACTTGACTTGGTTGATGAAGATCCCTTATTTGATTTGCTTAATTTATAGATCGAGAAAAAATTTTAGCTCTCCCATCAAGCTCATTTCGAATTCCCTAGTCACACACTTAGCAAAATCCAAACAAATAGACTCATTAGTAGCACTAAAAATGATATCATCAACATAGATTTGAACAATTAGTGTATCATGCTTGTACTTTTTAATAAATAGTGTGGTGTCGACCTTTCATTTTCTAAGAGAAATGAACTAAGCCTTTCATACCATCTTAGTGCTTGTTTTAATCCATATAAGGCTTTGTTTAATTTAAAAACATGGTTTGGAAAACAATGTGACTCAAAACTAGGAGGTTGTTCAACATAAACTTCCTCCTAAATGATTCCATTAAAAAATGCACTTTTAACATCCATTTGAAAAAGCTTAAATTTCATGTGGCATGCATAAGCTAAAAGTATCCTAATGGCCTATAATCTTGCAACGGGGGCAAAGGTCTCGTCATAATCTATGCCTTCCTCTTTGTTGTATCCCTTACCAACCAATCTAGCTTTATTTCTAGTGATGAGACCTTGCTCATCTAATTTGTTCCTAAACACCCATTTATAACCTACAATGGAGTGTTCTTTAGGCCTAGGAAGAAGTTCCCAAACCTTGTTTCTCTCAAATTGGTTGAGTTTCTCTTACATAGCAAGTACCCAACTCTCATCATCAAAAGCCTCATCAATTGATTTTAGCTCAAGTTGAGAAATAAAGGCAAGATTATTATATAAATGACTAAGTTGAGATCTAGTACTAACACTCTTGGAGGTATCACCAATGATCAAGTCCTTAGGTGATATTTGGAAAATCTCTAATCTTTAGGTAGATCTTGGCTTGGCTTAACTCTTTATTGATGTTGTGGCTCCTCACCTTCCTTTGACGATTCAACTCCTTCCTTACTTTTATCCTATCTTTTTATGGTGTCTTCTAATTATAACTTTTTAAATTTGCCTACATGATCATCAATAAAAACACCTTTCCTAATATCAAGTTTACTAAATTCATCAAAGACAACATTCATAGACTCCTCAACTATAATTGAACTTTTGTTAAAGACTCTATATGCCTTGCTAAAGGTGGAATATCCTAAGAAAATTCCTTCATTGGTTTTGGAGTCAAATTTCCTAAGATTATCCTTAGTATTTAAAATATAGCACTTACATCCAAATACTCTTAGGTATGAAATCTTGGGTTTTCTACCATTCCATAGCTCATAAGAAGATTTATTGGGAATAGGTTTTTTGAAAACTCTATTAGCAATGTAGCACGAAGTATTAATAGCTTCGACCCAAAAGTAATTCGACAAGGAATACTCATTGAGCATGGTCCTAACCATTTCTACTAGTGTTATATTTTTTTCTCTCTGCAATTCCATTTTGTTATGGTGTCCTAGGAGTTGAAAATGATGAAAAACTCCATTCTCCAAATAATAAGTTTCAAAAGACTCATTTTGAAATTCCTTTCCATGGTCACTTCTAATAGAAGAAATGAAGTAACCCTTTTCATTTTGAACTCTTTTTGCAAAACTCTTGAAAGCTTCAAAAGTATCACTCTTAT
>CATIWR010330397.1:0-42655 GCA_949677035.1 Omphalea diandra | reverse complement strand
CTAGATTTGGCATGAAAATATTTCAAAGGAATGTATATCAGACATAAATATACAACTTTAAAGTTTGGACCATCATCAAATTCTGAATCTATGGCCATCAAATACTTGGAAAATAGATTCAAAAGAAAGGTGGGTTTCACCCCAAATATAGAGTCAGTCCCAATCAATGAGTCATAACTCTTTCAACAGAACAAATCAATAAAAACTGATGTAAAAGTGATTAGAAAGGACATAAATCTACAAATTTCATGTTTTACACTTTGTCAAAATCAGAACATAAAGCCATCAAAATATAAGAAAACAGAAGACTGGGATCATCTTAGTTCGGATTTGACCTAGTCCTACTGAAGGAGTCATATCTCCTCACATACACAAAATCAAGCAAAATTTTTTCATACACATCTATATGAGACATAAAGCTACAACTTTAATATTTTTCACTTTCCCTAATTCCTCTTCTAGTGTTATAAAATCATGGGTGCAAAATTCTGCTCTAACAGCAAAATCAACAGAATCAGCTCTTGTTCTCTTGGTTTATAACTTCCATCTAAGAGCTCTACTTCAATTACTCCATAATTCTCACTAACCATGCATGATTAACATGTCATGAGAGGTTAATTTCAGGTGAGAAGAAGATAAATTAACTTACCTATTGTCCCTAAATTAGAAAACCTTAGGCAGCTCACTCTTCTCCCTCTCTTCTTCTTCTTCTTCTTCTTCTTCTTCTTCTTCTTCTTCTTCTTCTTCTTCTTCTTCTTCTTCTTTAGCTCTCTCTTACTCTCTTTCTGCAATACCTCCCAACTTACCCCTCAATTCTGCCCTAACTAGTAGATATAAACTTATTATAACAATATAAAATCATGGTGCTTCATTTCCATTGGTTGGAAGGCCATTTTTCCTCTTTTAGTCCCTCTTCTTCACTCCTTAAGCACCTTCATCCATCTCTCAATACATAAATGCTCCTTATACTTTTAATTAAGCTCTAAAACACCATTATTTATGATATTATAACATGCACACAACATAAAACAATTTTTCATGGAACTATATAAACACTACATATATGTTCAAGTGTCCTAAATATAACGGTACAAGTGTCATTGTCATGCTTCTACAAATCACATGACTAAATGATCATTTATCCAATGCTTATGTTCATATGGGATTTTATATCATTTATGCAATGAATATGTTTATGTGATAATGCCAATGAATGTGGATAGGGATGTTACAAGTTAAAACTTTAAGAACTTGGAGAAGGATTAAAGACATGATAAAGAATGAGGTAGAACTCATGGTGCATCAATACATGGACAAGAATCTAACAAGGATGGCAGAACAGATCTTGATAGATGGTTTGGCACTAAAAAACAAACTAATGGGCGAATGGAGTCACATATCTATAAAGCTAAAGGAGATGAGCCTAAAAGTAAGTTATAAAGTACAAAACCTTTTACTAACACGAACTAACCATTGTTTGAAATATTTGAGGAGCCAAAGAATAAAGGAATGTTCAAACCACTTGATCCTAAGCCTTTGCCAAACCCATTGCCTAGGGGTTTTATGCTAGATGCCTTTTATAGTTTTCATCAAGCACATGGTCATAACACTAACTCATGCAAGCATCTCAAATATGAAATCCAAGATCTCATTGATTATGGGAAGCTATCAAACTTTGTGTTCCTGACATATCACCCTAGCACTAAGCCTAAAATAAGTTTCAACTCCTATTACTATCTATTCTTGATTGCTTCTAACCAGTTATTGGTTAATACCTCTTTAAGCCTAAAAGTGGAAGGATCACTCTCAGCTTGTCAAGGGGCAACCTCTTATGCCAAACCTAGTCAGAAGTAACTTAAGGGAAATCTTATTACTAAGAGTTCAACTAGCACCTAGAAGGGAGAAAGAGCACACCCTAAGCAACCTATATTTCAGAAGCAATTACAGGTTTGATGCGAGAAAATGAAAACAACCGATAAGAGCTCTTAGGGATTCTTCTAAGCATGCAGTATTAGTGTCCAAAGCCTTAGAAAGACTCTAAAAGAAAGGGATTCTACACCCTCTAGCCATTAGGCCCCCACTTACTCTCTTGCTTAAGAACTATAATGCCAATGCCTTATTTACTTTTTACCAGGGTGCAAGTCATCACATAAATAAGTGTTAGAGGTTTTGTCATGCAATCCAGGGCTTTATTGGTTCAGGCATTATACCCAACCTCATGGCACTTGATAGCCACCCGAGCCAAGATCATAAGCAATAGTTCATTCCCCCAAGCCAACTTTCAAATGAGGCTATTGAGGATTTTAAGGAGGAAGTACTACTACTACCTATGGATTATGCACTAAAACACTTAAAGGAAGAAGATATGGCCATGACCATTCACGAGTTACTAAAAGAAGACTTTAGTGCAAAAGGCCTAATTGACATATAGGAGGGAATGGAACCTAAGAATAACTTATGACTTGGTTAACCTTTGTCTCAAGCATAGGAAAAGTCGAGGGAAGAAAGTTTTACACTATATGAGAAACACAAGTCGTTGTAGCATTCCCTACCTTAGCTTAAAGATGTAGCCCACACCAGACCATGAGACATTACATTAGTCATGTTGGTGCTTGAAGAACACTATATCTTTTTTAGAGACCAAATGATAAGAGAAGGAAAAAAACAACCATGAGAGAAAAAAAGTTAGATAATCTTGAGTGCCTTATAGAATAATACTATGAGAAGACTTAAGTGAATATTTCCTTAGAGTAATCAAAGAAACCTAAAAGAGAGAAAAGCATCTTAAAAAGAAAGGTGGAAAGGTAATAGCCTATTAAACCCCTTGTGATGTGAAAAGAATAAAAACAATAACAAAGAAAAGAAAATGAAAAAATCCTGCTAGGTGGAAAACCTGAAAAAGGCCATCTAAGCAAAAGTTAGGGAGAAAGTGAAAAGAGAGTTGGAAAATATTTGGTTAGAAAACTTGAAAGGGCTAGCCAATAACAAGCATCATATTTTGCTACCAGATGTGTCATAAGTATATTTGTTTTGACTAAAAGAAGGCATGGAATTATGGTGTCAGCATATATGAGAATGATCAAGCTACCTTTCTTAAAAAATAATAATAATAAAAGAGAAAAAAGAACTGAGGAAGCTCGCTAAGTCGAAAACCTAAAAAGGAGACTTAGATAAAAGCCAAAAAAAAGATAGGAAAAAGGAGAAAATGAGAAGAAGAAGAAGAAAAAAAAAAGAAAGCTTCACCAGGTTGAAAACCTGTAAGCGTGGCCTAGGTAAAAGTTAGAGTAGTCCGCTAAGTTGAAAACTCGAAAGGGCGACTTAGGCAAATGTTAAGGCACAAAAAAAAAAAAACAAAGAGGGGAAGTAGATAGCTACCATTAAGCTTTTACACACATTTAGAAACCCGAAGATCTATGTTTGTGCATGTATTAGAGCATTCCTCTCGGTTTAACGTGTGCCAGACACTAAAGAGAGCTTAAGTTTGTACGGCTTTGAATTTAAAGGCGAGGTGCTAGCTTTGACATGTTGTCAATGATACCAAGGATTTATCGTGTGTCTCATTTGGCTTTAAAAGTTTTAAGGTTTTTGACATCCTTACTTGGCCAAGTTTTGTGGTGCCATTGAGTGGTTTTTTTTTTTTTTATATATATATATGGTTTAAGCATTCTGCATTACAACATCATTCATTCATTGGGCATTGTATGTTATGTAAAGGTGTATGCCTAATTTTTTATTTTAATGTTTATTCTTTTTCGATAGTCTATGAGGCAAGGAAACATGCACAATAAAGGATCATTAGCTTTCAAAAGCATGAAGATAAGATAGAAATAAAGCTCATAGTGCAATTCAACCCAACCTCCTAAGAGTACTAAAGCTAAATTCTCATCTGTCGAGGTAATCATACGAGAAAATCCACTTAGAATAAAATTAATATAGCCCATTTCATTCTTTTTCAAGATACTACCATGAAAAGCTAATAAGTCAAGTCACTGAAGGCAACAAATGAGATAAGCAGTTGGAGCAAGAGCCATCATCATCATCTAAGCAAAAGAAATCAGAAGGATATGCCCTTTGTAAATGTTAACCATGTGCCATTATCAGCATCTAGTATATGTATAAGCTCTTGAATTTATAAGACTCTACAGCATCCTACATAAATAGTTTGTACAACTCTAATTATGAGCTCTCTTACTACCATAACAGGAAAGACCATGAGAAGCGAGTATGAGGCTAAAAGCATGAAAAAAGGTGCTCACATAGACAATATAGGTCTTATGAGGAATCCTAAGAAAGGGATCCTTCACAACATCAAGGTTGCATTCCAATTGCTCAGTTATGTTATAAAGAACTGGCACATAAAATATCATAGTTCGTATAAGGGGTAGCACCTAGGAAGAGTTAGTATATGTGACTATTTTATATTAAAGGACAACTAATCGAGAGTGTTAATGTTGGACTGACCTATATGGTTTTCCTATATAAACAATGAGTAAGGTAATAAATGGTGAGAAAGTTTGAGATGTTCTAAAGAATGATGCCTAGCAGAAGTCCGATGATATGTGGAAGATAGGACCATGAAGTTACACCATCTATGGCTTGAATACTGGAAGGCCCACCTCTTATGGCCTTATCGAGAAGCTATTATTCCATAAACCTCACTTATGTGACCTAGCCACGTCTCTCATAGAATTAGTAGTATGATAATGGCCCAAAGCATAAGTAAGCTCAACACCATTAATATCTCTAGCTTAATGCATTGGCATTGATTGATCTTTCAGATGTTCTTAGCTAGTTGCCTCTCTTTTCCACTTAGAGATGTTTTCATGCCTATTTGGACCCACTAAAAGTGTTATCGAGTCCTAATGTTCATCAAAATAAAACATGTAATTGAGTCATACGTCAAAATCACCTTATGGCATAATCCCCACTTGCAAAGGAAACAAATAAGCAAGGAAACCCAAGTATGTGCATATGAATCATTTTTATTGAAATAAAACATATTTTATTTCTATTCGGGCCTTTTACTATATTAAGAGCCAAGGTCTCCAACCTTGTCTAGTGAAGATGCAAATGATAAGTTTCAGCACCTTCAAGTGTCTACTTCAAGTATAAAGCACAAAAGTGTCAATAGCATTTAGGACTACAATAATAAGGCCAAACAAGAAGTCATGTTCACATGTCATATTGAGAAAAGAGAAGGAGAAGATAAAAAAGGAATGCAATACGTGCAAGATGGTGATAGTAAGGGTTGAGTCATACCATTATGATCCCCAAATAACTAGTAGTAGCTATTACTCCATGCATAATCAAATCCATCAAGCAGTGTAAGAGAAGCGGCTCTATCCCAATCAAACCAAGATATGACAATAAGTTCATTTAACGTGGCAAAGGGAGAACAAGTACAAGTGTTCAAAGCAATAAAGAACAAGTATAATGGCAAGTAGATGGATGGAAATCATCAAGCTAACTAATCAATATCAACTTCTTTAATTGTCAGCTACCATCCTTTAAGGTGTCATAAAAAAGGTGTTCAGAGACTTTAATGGAAGTATGAACTTAGGAAACTAAATAATGCACTCCTTTTTTGTGGGATAGAATAAGAGGGAATAGAGGTCAGCCAAATGGGATAGGGCCCTTTGAACAAGTAAGGCTGGTGGTTATTGAAAACAATATTAGATTGGTGGTAACCTCACCAGTAAAAAAATAGAATTGTATAAGTAATGTCCAACATTAGACTATGGTTATCACAGGGGATTCACTAAAGGCATTATTTTTACAATTTATGCATTCCTAGGGACTGTTAAGGAGCATTAAGGATAGGTGAATTGGCAAAGTCTTGATGGATTATTATATCCTTTTTAGTATCCTCAATGTTTGGCTTTTTACTATTTTATGCCCGTTATATCTATTCTTTCATTATTTCATTATTTTCCAAGCTTGTCACATAACAAAGCTAAGATAGGAAAAAGGTGATCAAGATTTTATGCCACAAAGCTATACATGAATAAAGTAGAGAGAAATGGTTCAGGCCTTATGAGAGAAAAGCAACGAAGGGAGGACTATAACAATTACAAATATAGAGACAAGAAAAGATGATAGAGTATACATGAGGAGAGATGGGTCATATGTAAAGCCTTTCGAAGAGGACATATTAGCCAAGGAGATAAAAGACCCTACATGGTTAAACACTCAACTAGGAAAGGAAACTTCAAAAAATGAATAATGAACCACACAGATAGAAAGACCTCTAGTCTCAACCTAGTACATATTTCAGAACATTAAAGTGCAACCTGATGCACCTCCTAACTCAACTATAAACACCCAAAAAGAAAAGGAAGTCAACCAGCTATAGAATTTAGTGAACTACTTGATATGGTTAATTATGGAGGCATATAAGACTCAAGAAAGATAGGACAATTTTGACAAATATCATAAAGTCAGAACTTTAATAAGCAGGCATAGGCAGCAGTCAGTCCCCTCGAGGTTGATAAAGAGGAAGGACATTGGACAATTCACATCTCAATAAAGGTGATTAGCAAATAAGATATACTAGTTACATAAAGGGGCCGACAAGTGATAATGTCTTAACAATGGGCCAGAAGAGTCAAATGTCACAACAAGAGCCTTAAAAGACTTGCCCATGATGACAATTACTAAATTTTGCATGACCTTTGAATGGATGGCTAGGAAATCTCAAAAGGAATCAATAAAGCCTAGCATGAACAAGATAAAAAAAAAAAGGGTAATTTATGCACTATAATGGATTAAAATAAGAACTTGCACCATAAAGATAATAAGACAAAGCAAAAGGCCATAAGAAGGATGAAGATCCAAACTGCCAATGAAATCATTATAGGAAATTTAACTAGGAAAGGAGCCAAAATAAGAAAAGATGAATAGAAAAACTTCATTGTCAAGCAAGGAAAAATGGGAGCTCACACTAAGTCCATAAGCTAAAGAAACCAAAGAGATTGTCAAGTGGAAGCTTAAGTGATTCAACAAGATTGATAAGGAAGGGTAACTTCAGATATGATATCCTTTCCCATATTCTTTTACCATATTTAAATCACTTGAATTGCTTGTTTACTTTATTTTGATCCCTTATCATTATTACATTATTTTTCAGGCTTGAGTAAAATGAAAATAAAATTAGGAAGGGAGAAGGTACACTCTCAGTCTAGCAAGGCCAAAATAAAGATAGAATCATAAGGAATTGAAACAACCCCATAAAAGTGAAGCAATAAAGGAAGATGGAGTAAGAAGGGTACATACATTGAGGAATTTCTTGCTCACAAACCTGAGAGGCTTTCAACTAATTTTCACTTGCCTGAGCTCTTGAAGTTCATAAGAACCCATAATGTAAAGAACCACGCCTGCTCTTATGTGCTAGTCATGAAGGCATCTGGGGTCCTGACAAACACCATGTTAGAGCTCTTTTAATTGTCATTAGGAGAGTTAAGGCCTATGGGGAGAGAGCATGTCAAGATGATTGTAAAAGGGCTCTGCCTATAATTTACACTAGAATTAGAGGAATATTGGTTAGGAATTTTGAAGACCTTTGATAAACAAGTTTGCAGGCTAAAGAGATGGAATCTGAATTGAGAAGACAATATAGGGGAAGAAGAAGGGCCCTATCTCAGCCTTAGGCCCAAAGGAGCACAACAGCATATGTCAATGCAGTAAGGACGCCAAGATAGTTCACAGATTTATAAATGCCTATGTCTAAGGCATTTGAGAGATTGTAGAAGAAGAGAGTGTTGAAGTCTTTAGCATTGAGACTACCTCCTAATCCACTACTTAAAGGGTATGATGCCAACACCCATTGTATTTTTCATTAAGGATTAGCTTATAACATCGATGACTACTACAAAATGAGATATGAGATTCAGGATCTCATTGCCAATAAGATGATTATTCTACCAATTCTAAAAGGCCAACATTGGAAGGAACCCTTTCCTAAACTATTGTAATATTCCTCCCCTAAATCAAGAGACATTTATCATAAATTTTGGAATTCTGGAGGAAGTTATTGTTACTACTATTGAGGGGGTCTGAAAGGAGGTTATGGTCATTTACACTAGTAATCCCAAGGAAAGCTTGAATGAAGAGATAAAGGAGGTGTGAAGGAAGAGAATGATTCAGCTGAGTGGAGAGTAATAAAAAGAAAGCAAGAGGATGAGTGAGCAATGTAACTTGAAGTAGGAAGTACTACCCTAACAACGAGACCCCTAAGGAGTCGAGGGTTGAAGAGAAGATGGGTGAACTCATTGTGAAGGAGAAAGAGGATGACAATCCTATTACAAAATAATTAAAGAATGTGCTAACCAAGATCAATGTATGGGAGTTTCTCATTACCTCTCAGGAACATAAAAGTGTGATGATTAATGCTCTATCTAGCCTAATAATTTCTAGTGAAGCCACTTTAAAGGATGTAGTTGCATTGGTGACTCATAAAATAAAATCACTTTCTCGAATGAGGAGTTGCCACTAAAAGGAAAGGATCATAATCAGGTCGTATTCATTCAAGCTGAGGTGAAGAGAAGGTGTATGCCATATGTGATGGTTGATGATGGTTCCAGAATTAACATCTACCCATCGAAGTTGTTACATATAGTTTGGATTGTCTGACAAAGATTTGAAAGCCTCTAATAATGTCATTCAAGCTTATAATGATAATAGGAGGCCAATTTCAAGTGTGTTCCAAACCCTTATCAAAATAAGTATAGTGAAGATAATGTGGAATTTGTGATCTTAGATATCCCAATAACCTTCTTGCTTTTATTAGGAAGACCATGGCATTACTCGTTGGGTAGTATGCCATCCACTTTTCACTAAAAGTTAAGATTCACAAAGAAGAGATTACAACCATCTATGTAGAGGTTTAGGAAATTGTATCAGCTTTAAGTATGACAACCCCATGTAATAAGTAGTTTAAGAATAAGGAAATTAGGAAAATAGGTAAGCAACTCAAGGAATAAGCTCATGCCAAGATCGAGACCCTAATGAACTAGGAGAAAAATAAAGCTTATAAAGCATAATCAGACTTGACAATCTTGTATCCTTTTAGTATCCTCGAAGCACCTGAGTAGCTTATTCATTTTGATTTGATTGTTTATCATCATAACACTATTTTCCAAACTTATGTGAAAGGAGGAACTTGAAAAGAAAATAATGAGTGAAATTAAAAGGAAAGTTTAAGTGAAATTTAGAGAATTAAAGAGGGAGAAAGCAAGAAAAGTTAGAAGAAAAATAAGAGAGAAGTCAAAGAAGGCAAAATAAGAGAGTAAAATCAAAGAGTTAAGATAAAGAGAGAAAAGCTAAAGAGTGAGAAAAGAAAATGATCAAAGCCAAAAGATACTAAAAGAATGATGTTAGAAGGCAAAATGAAGTAAACCAAAAGAGATTCTATAAGGCAAAATAAAGAAAACTCAAAAAAAAATTACATGCCATAAATGAGAATGCTAGCAGAAACCTAAGAATGTGAGAGATGTTTAACCTTGATACTTAGTAAAGGGCTGCCAGAAAGCTTAGTACTTGCTTGAGGACTACTGGAAGAAATGTTTAGTCTAGGTACTTACTAGAAGGCTATCAGGAAGCTCAGTACTCACTTGAGTGCTACTAAGAAAAAAACCTAGTGCTTCCTTGATGATAGCTAGAAGATGTTTAACCTTGGTACTTGTTAGAAGGTTGTCAGGAAGTTTAGTACTTGCTCAAGGGCTGCTAAGAAGAAACCCTAGTACTTGCTCGAGAGCTACTGGAAAATGTTAAACTTTGGTACTTACTCAAGGGGTGTTAGGAAGATTAGTACTTGTTTAAGGGCTGCTAAGAAGAAACCATAATACTTACTTGAAGGTTGTTGGAAGAAGATGTTTAACTTTGGCAATTGCTAGAGAGTTGTTAGGAAACTTAGTACTTGAAGGCTTCTAAAAAGAAACCCCCATGCTTGCTTGAGGTTATTGGGAGAAGATGTTTAACCTTAGTACTTGTTAGAGGGTTACTAGGAAACTTGGTACTTATTAGACGTCTGCTGAGAGCCTTAGCACTTACTCTAAGAGTTGCTAAGGAAATTATATCTTTCGTATCCTTTATCTATAACTAATGTTTTGTTATGTCTTGTCCAATAGCCATTTTCTCAAATGATGTTTTCTAAGCCCCACAAAATAGGGGGCAAACTGTTAGCACTAGATTTGGAGTCTTAGGATGTAAGCCTAATGAAGAAAATCACTAAACCAAATCCCTAAAATGCAAAGGGAATCACAAAATGTAAAGGATGAAAGACTCAGGAAGCCCTAGAGAAGTCCAAAGACCAATCCCAAAACCAAACCTAAGCCAAGTGTAGGGTTGCCAACCAGGTTTGGTGGGTTATACAACCTAACCCATCAAATAGGGTTGTATAGCCCTCAATGCCAGATTGTACAGCCTTTCCTAAGGTTATATAGCCTTCCTAAAACCCTAGTTTATAGGAACATTTATAACTAGTCCCCCTTTTAACCTTAAGGTTGTAAGGCCCTGACACAAAGATGTACAACCTATTCTTAGTTGTACAACCCACATGCAAACCCTAAATCTAGCACAACACTCTCATGCTCTGTGATTAAATACAAACATAGTACAACCATAACCATTTCTATCTCTAATGAACCCCTTCTCCCTCTATAAATATCCTTTTTTTTTTAAAAGGGAGGAGAGGCTTAGAAGCCCTAAGGTTACTCTGCTTGAATTATTCCTCAAACACATAAAAAAAAACTTAAGCCCTACTTAACCCCAACTCATTCCCAAGTAGAATTAGGTCTTTACTCTTCATTTTCGTGCATTCCCTAAGCATTTTTGGAGGATATTGAATACCTTATGAACCTCTGAGTGCAATTAACAACAAAGGCATCCAAAAACCCATATTTCCTTTTTTCTTCTTCCCCTTTATCTTCTTTTTTCTATTTTAAAAAATCTAAGATTTAGGGGTTATATAGCCTTTGTATAAGTTGTACATCCTACCATTTTGGGTTGTACAACCCCAATAATAGGTTGTACAACCCTGGTTTCCTGGGTACAGTCTTGTGTAACCTTTTTTCATCTCATCTAGATTTCTATTATCTAAGGTTTTCTTTTATGTTTCTTCATCTATCTAATGGTAGAATAAGGTAAGACTAGATAACCAAAGACTTATTTTCACTTCAAAAATGGAGTTTTGATAGGTTTTGTAATTTTTTCATGGCTCTTACCATCTTAATGTTCATGCTTTCTAATGTAGATTCAATGATGATTTCAATTCTACTATTAGTCACTTTACAGTAGTGATCAAGTGAGGAACATGAGATACCAATGACCTTGAGAGCCCTTCTTTTTATGGTTTTTCTTGTGTCAAGAAGCATGTGAATAGTATTTTATTATGTGATTCCCTTTTTGATTTGCATTTTAACCCTCTTTTATAGTTAGTAGTGTTATAGATGCCATGCTCTTTTAGAGCTATGTAGGGTGAGGATTCATCAATCCTAGGATCCCTCTTGTGGTGATTTTTTGCTTTAGACCACTCTACATCCTCTAAATACTTTGCATTGTTTGTTCTCCTTTTTCATGTTAATGATTTATGTATTTCTATTATGTTTTCTTGTTGTATAGTTATAAGGAAATGTGATATTGTGGACTTAGATTCATATCTAGTCACCTTTTACATGGGCGAGATAATAGTATGTGTTGTATTCATCTCTTATACTTTGAGTTCATTTAGTTTGTTTATACTTGTTTCATGTACTAACTTGTTTTCTTTCCATTTGACCTATGTTTTATGGACTAAGGTATTTTCATTTTTGCAAGTTAAGAAAGCTAATTAATGCATGCTTTTTTTTATCTATTTAAGTTCATTGCATAATAATGGCAACATTTGGATATATATCCCTCATCCTCACCTTGTATATATCATTTATTGCTTTCTTACATCTGGCATATCATTTATGCATTGCATACTTTATTGTTATGGTTGATGGTTTGTTTAGACGGATGTGCCTATGTGGATAAATGGGAAATTGATTAAAAAAGGCAAAATATAAAAATGAAACATTGATTGCCCGAAGGCTAGTTCCCTATTTTCGAACGACTTAAGGGTGCCTAGCCTCTTTTCTAAGTCGTGCCCATCTCCTGAACCCAATCTCTAATAGGGTGAAGGTGGATTGGGCCTTCTAAATGACTTAAGTAGGCTTAGAATTTGTCATTGCCTAGATTCTTGTCCCGACCAAAGTCGGGTGGCAACTCTACATTTCACCTAGGGATGGTACCCATGTATTGTCCTACCTTAGTCCCTTGTTGACCATTACTTTGGACAAAGGGCTTTTATCCTATATGAGCCCTTAATGATCCCTCATTGATCAAAGTTGTAGGCCATGATTAGGAGTTAGTACTAGTGTTTGATCCCCGATGATCGATAAAAGGTAGAAATCACAAGCAATATTCCACTCATTTGAGCACAAAATCATGAAATTCAAGGCACTCACACACCACTAACCATCACATAGAATGCCCACCCTTAAAGAATGAGATTATAAGCTAAAAGACATGCCAAGCAATATAAGTAAATAGTAAACCAATCTTATATGGTTTTCAAGGCCCTAAGAGTAAGAAACCCCTCACTTGGTCAATGCCAAACTAGATTAAAATAGAAGCCTGAAGCTTCTTCCAATCAAAATATAAATGAACTTGGATTATGAGCACAAAGTAGGCTATGAAAAACACTTAAAACTTATTCAAAATCCCATTTTGAAATGAACAATGGTCCTAAGCCATTAGGCCTCATCATATTCTACCAATGGAGCTAGAAAACCTTATGAAAAACAACTTTCAAATAGAATAATTTTGATGAAGAAAAAGGGTGTTACAAAGCAATCCTTGAGAAGCTGAGTTGTATAGCCTATTATAAGGGCTATACAACCCCCAATTTTTAGGTTTTCAAGATAAAGAAAAAGAAAGAGAATAAGAGGGGGAAATAGGGAAAGTCTCAGGATGCCTTCGTATTTCCTTACCCTCAGAGTAACACTACGGTTATCTAAGCCTCCCCCTCTTCTTTAAATAGGGAGTGTTGGCTTAGGGTACCAAGAAAAGGGTTTTGAATTGATTAAAAATTAAAATGAAGGGTTAGTGTGTTTAGGAAATTAAGAAATAGATGAAAAAATCAACATAAAGGTTTATAGTGGTTCGGGTGTTAACAAACCCTATGTCCACTCCCCAATTCTTCCTAATTGGGTGTTTCACTCAACTAAACTGGTGTTTCCAAGCTCACACCAAACTTTACAACTTGCGTTTATGGCTCACACAAAAACCCTTACAACTTGTATTTTGTAGGCTCACACAAAAACCTCTTACAAGCATTTTTATGCTCACACTTCAACTTTTTACAAGAGTTTTGAATCTAGGCTAACTCTCAACCTACTTATAATGGTGTTTATCACTCACACCTAACAATCAATAACACATTAAAGAAGAATCAAATAATGAGTAGCAAATTGGCAAGAGTTTGGTTATAATTAATTTAATTTTCTTACATTTACATCTATTTGGTGGAATATTTATAACCAACATCCACCAAAGAGACATTACTCTAGAAATATCCCCAAATCTTTAAGTTATGCAAGGCAGATTTTTCATTAAATATTTGTCGAGCTAAAGTCGCGATCGTTACTACCATTTTCAGTCGCAAATTTCTAATTTGCACTAAAGAGTGGTAAATCGCAGCAGAGAACCCCTTTCTGTGTCTAACGGCTAGTCCACGTATCATCCATCTATTGGTTATCTAAGAAAAATAGTTGTTGTGTTATGCCTGCTTCTTAAAAGTCGCGACCATGAGTTGCCTTGGCCTTAGGCGAGACTAAGACCTTGAATTCCTCTATTTGATGAGGAAATTACAACTTCTTGAGTCACGGTCGCGACCAGGAATTCACCATCATGATTTTTGATGTCCAAGGGTTACTTTGGACACTTAGCATGTTGTGGTTGTGGCTTTGGTTCCCTCCTTTGTCACTATGAAATTTACAGTCGTGACTCGAGCCGATAGCCACCGCTAATTCCTTTATGACTCAACCTCATTTCCTTCAGCTAATTCACAGTTATAAATTCGCCCATGAATTCCTTTAGCCTAGTTCCTTCCATCCTTATAGTTGATTCACGGTCATGATTTAGGGGATATAAACAGTGAATTTGGATGACCTTCATAAGGTTGGAGATTTTGATTTCTATCCAACTTTCAATTAAAAAACTATCTTATAAATTATAAAACAACACTTAATGAAACATTAGAACTTATCAATCTCTATTCTCAAGATCAAAAGAGGTTCATGACTTAGGTTTAACTAACTTAGTCCAACAATCTCCCCCTTTTTGATTTTGATAACTTAGATTGATCTCAATGAAAATCAAATGCATGAGTTATGAAGTTGGGATGGTCAATGATGAAATTATCAATGAATACTTAAAGAAATTCTAGTCAACGATTAATGAGAAGTTCAAAAATGCTCCCCCTCAACTTATGATTCACTTTTCCCCTATATTACTTAATTAATTTCATACTACACTATCTCTCCCCCTTTGGCAAGATCAAAAAGAAAGTAAATGTGGAAGATTAGATGAAATGCATAAAGATGAGATAAAGTGATCATAAGGAGAAAATAATAACTCACAAAAACATAAAAATTGCAATCACATATAACAAATTGCAATCACATAGCATATGAGATAGAGAATTGCAAACAAACATTTTCATTTATTTATAAACTGTAGGATCAATAGTGTTTACATCAAGGAATTGAAAAACAAAATAAAAACAGAAATCCTAAAGACAATTTAAAAAATAGGGAAACTATCATCATCTCCAGAATCATCTTGATCTTCATTGTCTACTCCTTCAGCTTCATCACCTGCCTTAACCTCTTAATTGTCCTCCTCATCTGGTGTGTTCTCCTAATCATCAAAATCTGAAAGATGGTAAGGAGGAGCACTAACTTTCTCTTGTAAATCTACCAAGTCACTATATAGGTGGGAAAGGAGGAGAAACCTTCTCTTGAGCATCCTCATTACCTTGTCTAATTTTTGGTTGATGGTGGCAAGAGAGATTTTAGACTTAGGTTTGGGTTAAAGAGGTGGAACTAGTTGTTCCCCTTCTTCAATGAGAAGCCTTTTTCTTCTGGAGACTTGGGATGTTTCCATCTTTTTTGCTCCAAAAGCACCCAAAGTATAGGCATAAGAATCAGAATGAATGGCTTTTGCATTGATAAGGTAGGTGAGGTCTAGAAAGTTTTGAGAGGAAATAAGCTTCTTAGTGAGGAATTTTTCATTTTCCTCATTAAGAGCACCAACATATTTGTAGATGGCAGTTACATGAGAAGGGAAAAGAAACTAACTCTTAGGTTTGGTGTTCATATGAATCAATTGATCCACAAAATAGTGATAAGTTTAGATGGGCTTATTTTTTGACAAGGTAGAAAAGGAAAGCAAGATCCTTTTGAGATACCTTTTTGTTATCTTCTCCTCTTGTGTTAATAAAGAAGGTGATGATATGATAAAGTACCTAAAAAGGTAAGGTTGAAATGTATTTGGTTAGTAAGGTTTTGGGATCACGTCTAGTGTTGATAGAAATTTCGGACCAAAACTCAAAATATATGACATCAAAAGCGAAGATGATGAATGAAATGTCATCTCTGACTTGAAGATTGAAAAGATTGGATAATTGTTCAAAGGTGATGAAATAAGGGTCCCCAAAAGAATAAAATACTAACCTGTATTGGCCAGCACGAGATTCTATTGTCCAACTTAGAGTCATGGCACATGAGATTCTGTTTGTCATGAAATGTAAAATTGTTCCACCCCAGATTTGACAGAAATGCATGGATTTCATCTTTGATTCCCAATGATTCAATAACAAAAGTAGAAGGGATTTTGCTCAATAGAATGCTATTAGAATCATTTTCCTTGTAGTGATCCTTCTCTTCTTTCATAATCCCTTTCATTTGTTATAGAGTCAGGGGTCTAGAAGGTTGTGTTATTGCCTTTCACTTCTCTGCTCTTGAAGCTTTCTCGGGTGCCATTTGAGAATTGAAGGAAGATTGAAGATTTGAGCATAAGAAAGATGATGAAATGAGATATCTTAGTAAGAGTGATAGAAATCACTATTTAAGGGGTTTATATAGGCTAATAAAGAGTGTCAAATTGACTAAAAATGAGTATAAATGAATTAAATGAAGGAGTGCAACAGTTGGCAATTGAATCACTTACATGTGTGGCAGTTACCCAAATTTGCGACCATGACTTCAAAGTCGCGACCGCTAATTATGAAAAATATGAGTAACGAACAAAAAATCCTCAAGAAACGGCGCGTTCAACAGTCAAAGTTTTGAAATTTGAACAAATTTGTAGTGGGAAAAGAAATTCACATTTGCAAATTGATGGTTGTCAGCTGAGGGAAATGTACCTGTAATTCTAGACCGTGAATCATGAAATAGCGACTGCAAATTGCAAGGCAAAGAGATAACTATGAAATTTTAAGACTTGACATTTAGCACTGTGATCCACTTTGACATTTTGATGTTTAATTCATTCGAGTTAGCATTGAAAAATAAATTGCACATGAATTTAAAACATCTAAGAGAACAAACATCATACACATCATAAGGCAAACAATCAATCATGAAATACTGCAACATATAAAATAATATAATTTTTTACTTTAGGAAGTTTCCATCAAGCATTCCCAACTCTCTCTTAATGAAGTTTAACCTTTCTTCATTGAGAGGTTTAGTGAAAATGATAACAAGTTGATGATTTGTGCCTATAAATTCTAACACAACATCACAATTTTCGATATGATCTCTAAGAAAGTGATGTCTAATGTCTATATGTTTACTCTTAGAGTGTTGGATGGGATTCTTATAAAGATTAATCGCACTAGTTTTGTCACATTTAATGGAAATGTGATCAACCGCTTTGCCATAATCTTTTAATTGTTGTTTCATCCAAATGACTTAGGTGCAACAACAACTCACAGCTACATACTAAGCTTTAGTGGTAGATAAGGCAACTGAAACTTGCTTCTTGCTAAACCAAGATACTAAAAATTCTCCTATAAATTGGCAAGTTCCAAAAGTGCTCTTCTTGTCTAAAAAACTACCGGCATAATCCGTATCTGAATAACCTATGAGACTAAAAGAAGAATCACTAGGATACCATAACCCTAAGTGCAATGTGCAATGCAAATATTTGAAAATGTTCAAATGTGATTCTTTGGGTAAATATTGAAACTTAGCACACATGCATACACTAAACATTATATCATGTCTATAAGCGATAAGATAAAGTAGAGATTCGATCAAACCTCAATATCTTTTCTCATCAATCGTCTTACCTAATTTGTCCTTGTTTAATTTGATGGTAACATTCATGGGTGTTTTTGCTACTTTACATCTCTCCATACCAAACTTCTTGAGAATATCCTTTGTGTATTTGGCTTGGTTAATGATGATCCCTTCTTTGGTTTACTTGATTTGTAGGCCAAGGAAAAACTTAAGCTCTCCCATCATGCTCATCTTGAATTCCCTAGTCATACACTTAGCAAACTCCTCACATAGAGATTCATTAATAGCACCAAAAATGATATCATCAACATAAATTTGTACTATTAGTGTATCATGACTATGCCTTTTTACAAACAAAGTTGTGTCAACCTTTCCTTTCTCAAAATTATTTTTCAAAAGAAAAGAACTAAACCTTTCATACCAAGCTCTTAGAGCTTGTTTCAAATCATATAAGGCTCTATTCAATTTGAAAACATAATTTGGAAAACTATGAGATTCAAAACTAGGAAGTTCTTCAACATAAACTTCCTCCTCAATGACACCATTTAGAAAACCACTTTTGACATCCATTTGAAAAATTTTAAAGTTCATATGACTTGCATATGCCAAAATATTCCTAATGGCCTCTAACCTTGCTACGGCGGCATAGGTTTCATCATAGTCTATGTCTTCTTCTTAGTTGTAACCTTCAGTAACCAATCTAGCCTTATTCCTAGTGATGAATCCTTATTCATCTAACTTGTTCCTAAACACCCATTTGCAACCTACAATTGGGTGTTCCTTAGGATTAGGAACAAGTTCCCCTACATTATTTCTCTCAAATGGCAATCACCCAACTCTCATCATCAAGAGCCTCATTAATGGATTTTGGCTCAAATTGAGAAACAAAGGCAAGATTATTATCTAAAATGTTAAGTTAAGATCTAGTACTTATACCCTTTGAAGTATCACCAATGATTAAATCTTTGGGGTGATGCTTGGAGAATCTCCAATCCTTAGGTAGTTCTTGACTTGGCAATTCTTCTTATTGATGTTGTGGTTCTTTATCTACTCTTGATCATTTGACCTCATCATTATCCTTGTCTTCTTCTCTTATTGTGTGCTCCAATTCTAATTTCTCAAAGTCAGCTACAAGATCACCAATAAAAAAATCTTTCCCAATATCAAACTTACTAGATTCATCAAATACAACATATAGACTCTTTAACAACTATTAAACTCTTATTACAGACCCTATAGGCTTTGATAGAGGTGGAATAGCCTAAGAAAATGCCTTCATTAGTTTTTGAATCAAATTTCCCAAGATTATCCTTAGTATTCAATATATAGCACTTGCATCCAAATACTCTTAGGCATGATATCTTAGGCTTTCTACCATTCCATAGTTCATAAGAAGTTTTATTAAGAATAGGTCTTTTGAAAACTCAATTTGCAATATAACACAAAGTGTTGATAGCTTCGGCCCAAAAGTAATTTGGCAAAGAATACTCATTGAGCATAGTTCTAGCCATCTCTAATAGTGTTCTATTTTTCCTCTCTACAACACCATTTTGTTGTGGTATTCTACGAGTTGAAAAGTGGTGAAAAATCTCATTCTCTTGGCAATAAAATTCAAAAGACTCATTTCAAAATTCCTTTCCATGGTCAATTCTTATTGAAGAAATGAACTAACCCTTTTCATTTTGAATTCTTTTTGCAAAACTTTTAAAAGCTTCAAAAGTATCATCTTTATGAGCTAGAAAGGAAACCTAAGTAAACCTAGAGTAATCATCAACTAGGACTATTGCATAATGTTTTCCACCTAAGCTAGCACTCCTAGTAGGTCCTATTAAGTCCATATGAATTAATTGAAGAGGTCTAGATGTACTTACAACATTCTTTGCTTTGAAGGAAGATTGATGTTGCTTTCTCATTTGGCAAGGACCATAAGTCTTGTCTCTAGAAAATCTTACCTTGGAAAGACCTTCCACTAGTTTTCCCTTTGATAAGCTTAGTAAGAGCTTCATGCTAGCATGTCTAAGTCTTTTATGCCAAAGCCAAGCTTTATTGCTAAGAGACATAAGACACTTAAAAGATTGGCTAGCCAAATTGTCTAAGTTAATTAGATAGGTATTGTCTTTCCTTTCACCCTTAGAAACTACCATTGATCCATTAAAGTGGTAACTCGACATTCTCTTGGGTCAAAGGTGACTCTATTATCATTATCACATAATTGACTTACACTAAGCAAATTATGTTGCAAATAATTAACAAGTAAAACATCATTAATTAAATAGCAACCATTCTTACCAATGGCTCTAATGCCAATTACCTTATCTTTGGCATTGTTACCAAATGTGACATTGCCACCTTCATTTTCTTTTAAGGCCATGAATAGCTTCCTATTACTCATTATATGCTTTGAGCATCCACTATCCACATGCCAACCATTTGCTTCATTGATGGCTACCAAACACCCTTACACAATATAAATAAATCATCTTTGCTTTGGTACCCAAGTATACTTAGGTTCTAAGGGGTTAGGTTTTGAAGGATCCTCCAACTTAAGGTGTACCTTCCTAATGTAGCAATAAACATTTATATGTCCATATTTCATGCAATAGTGGCATTGGAGTTTGGAGCTATGTGTCTTTCTCCTATGCATTGCCTTGGTATGGGTTGGGGTTTTTCTCATACATACATGATGTGTGTGTGAGAATGAACATGTATGAGCGGGTGTAGGAGTAAATTTTATGTGTGTGTTTGAGTGAGCATGCCTTTTATTGTACATGTATGCATGATTGACCTTTTTAATAATAGGCTTAGGACCTTGTTACACCCTTAGGCAATGGGGATTTAGTGGTTTGAGCACTTTCTTTCAAACAACCTCAATTCTTGAAGTTTGAGGTATTGTGGCCTTAATGAATGTAGTGAGTAAAGGAGTAGAAGAAGTAGAGGCTCCATTGAAGCCTAGATCGTGCCTAATCAAGGGAGGCCTTTGTGACACAATCAGTGTATTCAAAGCTTCCTAGCCCTTACGAAACTTAGAAATAGAGTTTTTAAGCCCAATGACTTCTCTTTTCAAAGAGTCATTTTCTTTTCTTAATGAATCTAAAGATGAAAATGATTTAGAAAGACTTTCCATTGATTTTTTGAGTTCTTCATTTGAAGCCCTCAATTCACTTGCAAGACTATTTAGGAATTTGAATTCATCCACTAATTTAGTGCACTTCTTCTTGTAAATTTTCATTTGTGACTTATATTTGTAACATTTCATGGTGAGAGCTTTTAAAAGCTCATCATCCATATCATCTAAATCTTCTAATTTAGAATAAAAGTAAGGTGAAGAGCCTACCTCATTAGGTGAATCCTCTTGAGCCATAAAGCAAAGGTTTGCATCTTCTCCCTTTTCATCCTCTTCACTTGAGCTATCATCCCAAGTGGCTTTGAAACTCTTTCTCTTTTCTTTGTCCCCTTCCTTCTTCTTCTTCATCTTCAACTTAGGGCAATCATATTTAATATGCCCTTGCTTGCCATATTCATGGTAAATGACATAATTTGATCTCTTTTTAGGAGTTGGAGTTGTTTTCTTGAAGTTCCTTCTCTTTTTCCTTCTTATAATCAATTATTTTATTCTTTAAGAGAGCATTGCAAGTTCCTCCTCCTCCTTGTCACTCTCTTTTTCACTTGAAGTTACTTCCACTTCCTTTTCCTTAGATGTGGACTTAAGTGCCAAGGTTTTTCTTTCTTATTTTTCAGATTTTTCTCCTTGACCTATCATTTTCTTCATTTCCTCAACTTTATTTAAGGCCAACTCATAAGTCAAGAGTTTGCCTATCTAGACATCTATTGGCACCTTCTCTATTTCTACGTTGGACTCTTGGATATTACACACTCTAACACCAAATTTCTAAAGAGGTAATATTTCAGAATTTTAGAATTTACCTCATGATTGGTAAGGACTCTCCCAAACTTCTTCATGTTGGTGACGATTGCTAGGAGTCTATTAGTCATGTTTGTGATGCTTTCTTCCTCTTTCATAATGAATAATTCCCACTCAGTCACTTACATCTCAGGTCAGCTAGACTTCATTAAGGTGGTGCCTTCAAATTCCATGAGCAGTTAGGCAATGTTGAACCCTTCCAATTTCTTCTATTAAGAGAGAACTTATAAGGATTGTTATGGCTTTTTTATTTTTTCCATTAGAACTTCTATGTGTTTTAACCTATTCCTCTCTAAGGATTAGCTCCTTACTTCCATCCACCACTTTGGTGGGTGGCTTTTATTCCTTTGCAACTATATCCTATAGATCCATGACATCAGTACCTAGATATATCTTCATCCTATACTTCCAATAAGTATAGTCGGTTCCATCGAAATATGGCTTGAGGTAAGTGTGGATTCCTTCTTATGCCATGACCTTTGCTCACACAATTAAGCTTTTTAGTGAGACTTGGCTCTGATACCACTTGTTGGCTTAGGGCATCAACAAGGGGGGGTTAAATTAGTGGTTGATTAAAAATTAAAATGGAGGGTTAGTGTGTTTAAAAGATTAAGAAAGAGATGAGAAAAATGAACACAAAGGTTTATAGTGGTTTAGGTGTTAACAAACCCTACGTCCACTCCCCAATTCTTCCTAATTAGGTGTTTCACTCAACTAAAATGATATTTCCAAGCTCACACCAAATTTTTACAACTTATATTTATGGCTAACACAAAAACCCTTACAACTTCTATTTTCTAGGCTCACATAAAAACCTCTTACAAGTGTTTTTAAGCTCACACTTCAACCTCTTACAAGAGTTTTGAATCTATGCTAACTCTCAACCTACTTATAATGGTGTTTATTGCTCACACCTAACAATCAATAACACATTAAAGAAGAATCAAAGAATGAGTAGCAAATTGGAAAGAGTCTGGTTATGATTAATTCAATTCTCTTGCATTTACATTTGTTTGGTGGAGTATTTATAACCAACATCCACCAAAGAGACGTTACTCTAAAACTATCCCCAAATCTCTAAGTTATGCTAGGCACATTTTACATTAAATGCCTTTTAGGTTAAAGTCAGGGTCGCTACTACCATTTCATGATCACAAATTTCCAATTTGCACTAAAGAGCTGAAAATTAAGGCAGAGAACCTCATTCTATGTCTAACAGCTAGTTCACATGTCATCCATCCATTGGTTGTCCAAGAAAAATAGTCATTGTCTTCAACCTACTTCTTAAAAGTTGCGATCGCGAGTTACCTTAGCCTTGGGCATGACTAAGACCGCAAATTCCTATGTTTGATGAGGAAATTACAACTTCTTGAGTCGCAATCGTGACCAGGAATTTGCCCTTGTGATTTTTGATATCTAACGGTT
Source organism: Omphalea diandra (assembly GCA_949677035.1). Lineage (NCBI taxonomy): Eukaryota > Viridiplantae > Streptophyta > Magnoliopsida > Malpighiales > Euphorbiaceae > Omphalea > Omphalea diandra. The sequence goes on along the minus strand of CATIWR010330397.1, from coordinate 19,981 downwards.
ACCTTGGACATTTGGTGTACTGCGGTTATGGCTTTGGATACCTTCTTTATCACTATGAAATTCGCAGTCATGACTCAGTGTGCGATAGCCATCACGAATTCCTCTACGACTCAACCTCATTTCCTTAGACTAAGTCGTGACAATGAATTCACCCACGAATTCCTCTGGTCTAGCTCCTTTCATCCGTATAGCTAATTTGCGATTGCGATTTAGATGATACAGATCACGAATTTGGACGATCATCACAAGGTTAGAGATTTTGATTTCTATCCAACTTTTAGTTGAAAAACTATTTCTATCCAACTTCTAATTGAAAAACTATCTTATAAACTATAAAATAAGACTTAATGAAACATTAGAACTTATCAATCTCTATTCTCAAGATCAAAACAGGTTCATAACTTAAGTTTAACCAACCTAGTCCAACAGGGAGGTATTTATAGATGATGGATGTGTGCACCAAAGCCAAAGATGGTTCTAGTTTAAGGATGTTTTTATCCAATCATAAAGAAACAGATGGATCCCCTGGAATTAAGGTTTGCATGTGCGATTCATAGCCAAGGCTAGATTATATATCCTATATTCAGAATTGTATAGACCAAAGGTTTAAAGGGGGACCAATTCTAGAAGGATCCCCTGCTAAGATTTAAGGCAGGGTGTATAGCCTAATAGTGGATTTACAACTATGCTAAGTGGGTTGTACAGTTCGCTAATCTAAGCTAGTTGTTTAGACTTAGCTTGGGCTTAGACTGGGGCTTAGTGATGAGGCTTGTTTTAGGCTTTCTAAGATGTCCTAAGGCCTTATTCCTCTTCCTTTGGCAGTTTCACATTGAATTTTAGGGAATAAGGTTAATGATTTTCATCATCGAGCTTTGCATCCTAGGGCCCATAATCTAATGCTTATAGTGGGTCTCCCCCTCCCTACTAACTCTTGCGTGTATGAGCTAATGCTTCAAAGGGATTACATTCTCCGACTCCTTAGTTGTGTTCCCCAGACAAAAAGGAGTCTTGCTTTCAAGTGGCCTAACATATAATCCAACACTCCATGAGTTACTAATGCCAATCCGGTAGAGGTGTTGGACCAACATGTCCACTACTTTCGGTTATATGCCTTGTCTAGGATGATATTTGGGACTATGATGGATGTGGCAAAGATCTATATGACACTATTTTTAGAAGACCTAAGTTTCCTTCACCACTTTGATTGAGGGTCTGCCATACTAGCCTACTTGTACTAGTACTTGGATCGATGATGCTAGGGTAAGTCATACAATCGTAGCACCTGGTAGGTGCTATTTATGAGTATTTCTCAACCATTCTCTATGTTTTTATTTCCTTTTATTGCTCTTAGGCTAACATTATGTTTGTTGATAGGTTTGGGTCATCGAGTTGGGCCTACTGGCGAGGAGAAACCCTGTGGCTGACATAGAGGGTTGTTACCTTTCTTTTCTCAGGTAGAATGTTGCACTTCAAACAGAGTCTTTTATAGATAGGAGGCATGTTGGCTTGGATACCCTTACCCATTAATCATGTATTATTATTCTGCAAGAGAAAACCTATATTAATTTCTAATTGATTATTTACTATTTCTTAGTCCTGTACTTGGAGAATCTCTAACCACTCTTTATTATAAAAGTGGTTAAACAAAATAAGATTCCAACTCACTCTCTAACTCTAAATTATAAATTAGAGAGTGAGTTTGGCTCTCTACATGTAGAGAGCCAAAATTCACTCTATATACAAAATGTAATTAATACAATTCAGTTTTTTATACATATCAATAATTGTTATCTTGTTTTTTTATTGGCTTTCTTTCTTGAAAAACTTTTTTTCTCTCTTTACATAATATTCAAAGATGTTATATTAAATGTTTTTATAAGGTAAAATAAAATTAATAGTGAAATATAGAGAGTTCATTGGACTTAAATAAATTTATTTGTTTTTTATATTTAAAGATTTCTTTAAATACTCTTTATTACATAAAATATGCTCTTTATTTTAAAGAGCACCATTAAAGATGCTTTTACAATGATTATTCATTCTTATTATAGTTGCACCATGATTAGAGGGGACATATCGAGGCTTGGTCACAAGAGGTGGTGAAGGTCGAGGACATCTCCTACGTTCGATGACTAATGGTGAGGCCTTCACTTCACGAGTGGTACCTCATCGAGTGGATCTTTTAGTGGTAAGAGAGTTTGGACGTTTAGTGTATCCCTCAGCATTTGCCCTAGGACGTGTTCTGAGCAGCAAACTTAATGGAGGAGACAAAGCTTTGGGTGATGATACAATTCATATTAGGGGAGCGACTCATCTAGGGCAAGACTCTATATAATAATTGGATGATCAGGGCCTTAGTTGGGACATTCCTATTATTAAAGGTGACATTCAAGCATTTTCATAATACAAGGCCAATAAGGGCATTGTCCTTAGCCATGGGGCTCGAAAGACCACTGCATATGTTGATTAAAGGCCTAATCCACTTGCTCCTGTTGCTCGAGGTGGTAAGAGGGCCTGTTGGTCTACATCTAGAGGGTTGGAGACCATGTATGCTAGATAGCTTCCTGAATGTCATCCCTAATAGGGTCAATGATGTCACTACAGCGCATTCTGTCAGCTTACCTTCGAGCCATTTAAGACCACCTACGTAAATTTCCTCTATTCATACACTCATCATCATTTATGATAGGGTTTATTATTGCTAAAAGAAGTTTCTTCTTTTCTTCTACAAATCCTTCGCATCCAAGTTGAGGCCATGGTAGATTTGATCATTGCTCTGAAGCCAATTGTGACGCGGTAAACCCGATCAATGTAAGTTTGTAGCAAAATGACTATAACAAATGAAAAAATGTATGTATATTTATGACTTATGTTGTTGTGTTCTTTACGTCCTACTCATCCTATCCCTCGTGCATTTTGTAGGAGACAATCCAAAGCTTGATGCAAGACCTTTGAGATAAAGATCAACACTTGGCAAAGGTGAAGGCTCATATATAGACGTTGACCTCAACGAAGGATTCCGATTCTGATTCTGAGAACACAGCTATGAATAAGGAGGGAGACAAGGAGGCAACCCCCTCAAGAAGTAAAGAGAACTAAGTCTATTGAGCACCTTTAGCCTTTAGGATGTTTTTCCTTTTCCTTTCATTATAGTGTAATAATTTTTAAAACCTTATTGATTTTTATTTTTTTCTTTTACACAGTTATAATTGATATTTGGGTGATGTGAAAGCCCTATTGATTTTAGATGATTGTTTAGAAGATAAGACTTTTTCGGTTACACTAAGGTAATTTTGCCTCAACTTTTATCATACTCTAGAATTGTTTGTTGGTTTAATGCATAATTTTGATTTTGGCTCCCCAATTCTATCTTTTAAATGTATGTTGAACCATTTCATTCTTTCTTGTTCACATATACACGTTTTGAAGTAGGTATACACAATTTTCCAACGTTGAGTATAAGAAAGATGTTGTTCAAGCTTTTCCAAGGGAATAGGTCTGTATAAACTACTTGTTATCTGTACAAACTACTTAAGCTAGTTGTACAAACTTAAATAGTTGTATACAGTTATACGATGCTAATTAGTCTTCTCCTCTTTTATAAATAGCTATCTACAATTTTGCTCTTCAAACCTATCATTTTTTGCCACAAACCATGGAAAAAGCATTTTTAAGGTCTCTCTCATCCTAGATCTAGCCTAATCTACCTTGGGCAGGTCTTGTAGCTCTTTGTTATCCCTTATATGTCTACCTAGACATAAATTTTCTTCCAACAACATGCAATATGTAGGATTTTAGCACCCATACTTTCCATTTTAGGAATACAGAGATCTACCCCCTGTTAGAAGAATTTGGGGCAATTCCCAACTATCGTGTCATGACTATAGATTGAATTGTTCTACCATAGCTAGATTACCTGCACAGTTGGAAGATGATGGAGTTGTTTGACATGCGATATGATAGTTGCCCAAATACACATTAGGTGAGGAGAAAATCCTCGTGTCTCATTTTCCTACTCTCTATCCTTCTAGGAGCCATGCTCTGGTGGCTCAAGCTCGTATTATGGCAGCAATTCTAATGGGTGAATATTTGTTATAAAGAGAGAATGAAGAGCTATAAAGTTTACCACTTCTATAGGGGGTTGAGTTGTGGAGAACTCTTATCTCGATGTATCTAGATGAGACCATCGTAGGCCTGGACAAGATAGCCTTTCATGTTGTTGAATCTTTCTCTAAGAGTCCATTATTGCTTTATATATGGATTTTCTTATAGTTTTCTTTTTATTATTTGTATTATTATTTTCTTTATCATTTCTCTTTTTCTTTTTTCTCTATTATTTTATTATTTATTTATTATGGCCTTAACTTCTGCTTGGACTACCTTTATGGGTTTTTAATCTAACGAACTGCTCATTTTTTCTTAGGCTGCCCCTATTGTAGATGTAAGATTCCACTACCCACAGGACCATTCAAACTATTGTCTTTCAAGACCTGCTACTACCAAAGCTAGGTAGGGCAAGTAGATGTCCCATATCACTGTTACGACATTTGTTGGAGCTGTCATGATGGAATTTGTTAACTGTCACTACAAAGACTTATGAAGGCTATGTCATCCTTCCTACTTTGGCCTTAGGCACGTTCTATGACTTGCCCTTGGTGTGTCATCAGTTTAGCGCTCATTAATTCGAGGTAGATTTATTACTCTCCTTCATTGAGGGTCCTTTGTCTTATTGCTTCTTGGAAAGGTTGAGGCTATTTGAATCAATCATGACATTTATGACTTCATCACTAATAAAGATATCTACCTTGAAGATGATGAGAACTACATGGCATGGCTATGCAGCCTCTAGAGTTGTAGATATCCTTTTTATCCTACCAATAAATAACAGATAATGATCTTTCATAGAGGAAAACTTCTTTTATATATATGATTATAGTTTAAGGACATGTTTGACCAAATTTACTTTAATTATGCAAATGTATTTTCTTTTGATGCTATGTTTAACATAGACTATTTACATTTTACATTTACAAATTAATTAAATGCATAGCTACTACTTTTAACAGTAACACATTAGAATATCTAATCGCCTTACCAATCCTTTATTCGTTACCCCTATCTTCTTTATTGTAGCTCAACTATTTTATCGCTAGTCCCCTGATGGTTAGTCATACTATTTCTACCTTTGCTTTATATATATTTCATTTTTATGCACTAACTTTTGCCTAAGCTACCCTTTTTAGTTTTCGACTAGCGAGCTTTTTTTTTTCTTCTTCTTTTTTTATTTATTTAGGCCCTAACTTTTGCCTAAGCTGCCCTTTCAAGTTTTTTACTTAAGCGGCCATTTCTATTTTTTGTCATACCCCACATGAAGTACCTCTTTAACCTGTCCAAGTTCACTAGCTCGATAAATTCATTCCCATCCATATCTGATAATTTCACTGCATAGCCTGAATAGATCTATTTGACCATATAAGGACCTTCCTAATTCATCTTGAATTTCCCTCGAGGATCTTGAATTTATTGTCATACTGCCTTTAGCACCAAATCACCAACGTTTATCATACTCTTATTGATTTTCTTATTAAATGTATGGGCCATTCTAGCCTAACATAATTGAATATGGTATAAAGCCTTCAATCTCTTTTCATCTAGCATGGCTAACTACTCGAATCTGTTCTCACGGATAGGTACTCAAGGACCTCAAATTCAACTAGTACTCATAAACTTTACTTTTTGCTCGATTGGCAATATTGCCTCTGTTACATATACTAAAGAATATGGTGTCATTCATATTGACATGCTAGCCATATTTTGATAACCCCATTATGTAAAAGACAACTTTTCTAATCAATCTTTGTAAGTCTCGACCATTTTAGCAGGATGCTTTTGACATTCTTGTTAGCTGCCTCAATCGCCTGATTAGCTTGTGGCTTATATGGTGATAACTTGTGGTGGGTTACCCTATATTTCTCTAAAATTATCCCAACCTTTACCTAAAAATGGATTTTGTTATCTATAACAATGTGATGTGGTACATTATATCGATAGATAATATTCTTCTCAATAAATCGAGCCATTTGCTTTACCTTCAACTTGATGAAGGCTTTAGCTTTTATCCATTTCACGAAATAGTCCACTGTCACCATAATGTACTTATGCCTCCTCATAGAACTTGGCCTGATTTTTGCAATCACATCAAGCGAATGGCTAATTTTAATTCAGATTTTGTAATTTGGTCAATGTAAAATGACTAGACTACCATGAACATAACATTTGTGATAACTTCGAACATCTGGATATAATCCCACTCTATAGTGGTCCAATAGTAACCCAGTCTCAAAATCTTTCTTGTCAACATCTTGTCACTCATGTGGGGCCATAAATCCTAACATGTACCTCATTCATGACCTTACTCGCTTCTTATTCCATCAAGTAACTCAAATGGATCCCATCTAGCATTCTCTTATACACCACTCTATCATGGACTATAAATTGTGATGCCAATTTTCAAATTACCTCTTTATCACTCCCTTCAGCCCCCCTACGGTACTTATCACTTTTTAATACCTTTGCAAGTCATAATACTAGGGGCGATTCTCTACCGACACTTGTATAACCCTTCTGTTGACATTGCATGGTGTTATGGATCTAAGTGTAATAACAGGCTTTAATGGCATTGTCTTTAGTCCATCCTATATGAAAAATAAGCTTGCTAGAGCATCAACCATTGCATTCTCTTTCCACAATAGATAATGGAATATGATCCTCAAAAAATTCTATGCCATCCTCTTTAAATGCTCTAAGTATGGACCTAACTGTTCTTTCTTTAATTCTCTCTCATCTATCACCTAAGAGATAACTAACAATAAACCCCTAAAAACTTTAGTATTCTTAACCCTCATATGCATCAAAAGTTCCAGTCTAAGCACACAAGCTTCATACTTGGCCATGTTACCTCGAAGTCAAGTTTTTTGGCCACAGGAAAGTGTTCTCTTTCTAGCGATATCAAAATCACACTTACACATGTTCCTTTTTTATTTACCCCCTTATCGAAATACATTCTTCAATCCAAATGCTCGATCGTACCTAATCATTCCTCAATGAACTAAAGAAGTTCTTATTCTTCTTCTTCTTCAAGAGGTTATTATACCAAATACTCTATGACTACCTGACCTTAAAAGTGAGAATTAGGATAGACTCCTTCCCAAGTTTAAGTAGTATAATATCCACATCATTATTTATGCTTACACACTTTCAATTATTCTTCAGCCTCTTCTACATCTTTTACATTTTAATACTTGGCTTATATTTAAGGAAAAGAAGGCTAAGAGAAAAGAAAAGAAACCACATACACCATTTCCTCCTCCTTAATAACCTAGTCAGGTTATTGAATTGCTTTGGTTCTCCAAAATATAAAAGTTGCCTATGAGAGATTCATTTCATTAATGCATCTCTGTGGTATTCACATTGGGCTTTAAAATTTATCGCACATGTTAACTCTCATGAACTGTTCTCTTCTATTTTTTATTCTTTCTTTCTTGAAATTTTACTTTTTTATTTATTCTTCTTTGTCAGTAACTGCATGTTAGATCTAGTTCTTAACAATAATATTATTTTGGTTGAAATTTATTGTGTGGTATCATATAGTCAGTGCAAATGCTTATATCAAATGGATGAGGAGTTCATCTCTAAATCACTATTTCAATGGTTCAATTTATCTTCATTGGAATGTTATGTTCTGCAATGTCTACAAGTTGATATTTAACTAGAGCCAAGAGAATAACTTTTTGAGTGACCGAAAGAAATAAGCAAAGAATTGGCAAGAGAAGCAAAGAGAAAAAATAGCTAAAAATAAAAGAAAACAAGAAGCTACATTTATTCCTTCGAAGGTTCTTTTCTAAAACTCTTTCCATTTTAGCCAAACTAATCACTCTTTGTGCACATATGCCTAGATGGAATTTTTACCTATTTTTGAATAATTTAATTTCAATTTTGACATTAAATAGAATGTGAAATATAAAAAGTTTTAACTCCAAAGTAGATCTTGGTGGGAGTGAGAAATACCTAGCAAAGGCATATGTTTTCATTGTTTGTAAATGAATGAAAGGCTTGCTTCCCTTTTGTTTACATGAGGTAATATTTGTTATGTGTTTCTTATGCCAATATGAATACAAAGTTTTATATTCTTCTTAGTGTTTATAAATTTATTAGGACAAAGAACTAGAGGATATAGGACAATATCCCAAATGAACCTCATATTAAATTTGGATTTTAAATCTAAATATTGTTTGTCTTTAATCTTATTTTTCCTAGATCTTCTAACTACATGCATCAACTGATTCACTTTTACTATTATTTTCTTTTGGCTTTGATGTATCAAATGTAGCTGTTTAACAAAATTATCCATTCCTTATTGTTTTTAGTTTTGATTACTTGTGTTTATTTTTGTTAACTTATTCATATTCCAAAGCATAAAACAATTTAACCATCTAATGATGGGGATGAAAATGGTAACAACTCCTGCTTTACAACTAAGTATAGTGGAATTGAAGAAAAGAAATCAAAACCTTCTTGTTGTTGATTAAGTTGATCCATTTGCTATATCTAGTTTAATTGCAAAGATAGATTCTGAGAAATATGAAAGTGTTATAAAAGATATAGAAGCCCTTATTTCTCAAAAGCTTCAAGTGCTTAGTCCTTACCTCAAGAAGCATCTTATGTTTTAAAATATCTTATTGAATGGGGGGAAGGAGCCCAAGTGAAGATTATTCAGGGGCCGTCATTGATTTGGAGTATCAAATTATTGCAAAGAATCCTACGGCAGCAGCAAGGTTTGATGTAATGCTATATTTGAATGATGAGGACATTGTAGATCATACAATATTTATTATTTTTAGTATTGTGCATTTGTAACATTAGCATTGCACATTATTATTTTTCATTTAATTATTAATTATGCTTCAATATTTGCAATCCTTAATTCATTTTAAACTATGTAATAATAATAATAATAATAATAACAATAATAATAATAATAATAATAATAATAATAATAATAAATGTAAATATAATAATAATATCATAAACTATTTAGTTATTTAGCTACCGTAAGCTCAGTGGTTTTTAATGTTATAGCTAAAGTAAGATCACTTAGCTTATGGTCTCTAAATTGAGATCATAACATAGAGATTACATTTTCTAGTCTCTAAATAGAGACCACCAGATAGAGTCCACATAATGTGGCCTTTAAGTAGCAATCACTATTTGGTTTCAAAATGATCCCTTGTGGTCTCTTATGGTCAGCATTTTGTGACCATGGAGAGATCATTTAGTGATGACATAATATGGTCTGTTAATGTGGCCACTAAAGTAGTAGTTAACTTGGTTAGCAACCACTTAAAGAACACATTTTGTAGTCTCTAATTTTTATTTTTATTTTTTTGTAGTGACATCAGTAATTGGGACCTTCAAAATGAAAGTTAAGATTGAGACAATTGAGTCTATGTTTGTGTTCACTGACTTGAACAATCCAATTACATTTTCACTATTATTGTACATATGTGGTATCATCCTTTAAGAGAAGTTTCATTTACCTTGCATTAGAAAGTCAAAATACGATATGACAAAGGTGTAATCACCATCTATATGAATTAGGAAAGGTAGTGTCAACCTTGAGTATTGTTATGTTATGCTTGAGGGGTATTTATATGCTATGAGTGGTGATGGATCTAAAGGTCATAAGGATTAGGTAAAAAATGAACTTCATGCCAAGGTAAGTTTTAGGGAAACAAACGTAAAGGACCTCTGAATTCCTAAACTTTCCTACCAAATCAAATAGATTCAGGTTAGGATATGCCAAAGGCAAATACAAGTTCAAGTTAAAGAATCCATAGTGACCATTATTAGAATCCTTTGAGAAGAAAGGGAAAGGAAAAGTAAAAAAAAAAAATATAAAAAAAAAAAAGAAGAAGCTAAGTTCAATGTTTGGGTGTTCTTATATCTTTCAAGGAACATCATAAGGTTATGATCAAGGCATTATAAAACCTTATTGTACACAAATGGTATCCCTTGTCAAAGGGCCAAAAGGGAGGAAAGATTAAGTTCATATATGTTGATTTGCCACCAAAAGGAAGTGATCACTATTTATCTAAGCAAAACTATGAGTAAAGTGTACCCCTTGTGTGATGATTGATGATGGGTCTAGGATCAACAAATGGCTAGTAAAATTGTTACTTATGTTTAGGATGACTATAACAAACTTGGAAAACTTAGAAATCATGATATGTGCTAATGATGATAATATAACATCAGTAGCTAAGACCCTTAAAATTATGGTCAAGATCAAGACAATTGAATCTATGGTTGATTTTATTATTTATACATTCCAATTACCTTTTGACTATTATTTGGCATCCTTGATTTCACCCTTTAATATGAGTCTGATCTACCTTACATCAAAAATTCAAAATGCCATATGAAGGAGGTATAATCACCATTTATGTTGAGTAAGGAAAAGTAAAGTTAGCCTTAAGTATTATTATTTCACACTTGAGGAGTTTCTATGTGGCTAAAATCTATGATGAATGGATTGATCTAAAGGTTATATGGATTATATAAAAGATGAACTTCATGCAAGGTTTGAGGAAGCATGCATAGGGATCTCTGAATTCCTAAAACTTTTATACAAAGTTAAATAGGTCAAGCTAGGAAATGTTCAAAGTAAGCACAAGTTAAATTTGAAGAACCTCTAGTGATCATGGTCAAAATACCTAATGAATTAAAGAGAGGATATAGAATAGGAAAAGGAAGCATAACCCAAATGAGGCATATATCAATTATAAGCAAAATATAAGGAATAGTTATGTGGTCCTTAGTGTCTAAAACCTCACCTAAGTAATTTCTAACTATAATCAACGCATCAAAGATGAAGGAGGAATGCATTCCTAGCCATGAGAAGGTTATGATGCATCCCTTAATAAAGGTATGTGTGCATAATGGCCAAACAAGCCAAATGTGTCAAGTGGACAAAATATGAAAGGATCCAATAGGAGCCATATGTGTTTACAACCTCCCCTAATAACATCTCTTTGCAACTTAAACCATAGGGATGGAGAGAGAACTAGTTTGGCCATGATGAAGACCAATCCACACCCTTCAAGAATTGTATTCATGGAAATAATGGAAAATAAGATAAAATACACTAAATAAACAAAAAAAAAAAACTAAAATGAATCCAGGGGTCGATGGCCTCATAATCTCTCCCTATCACTTTTCATTCATTCATAATCATGAACTAGACAAAGAGGATAAAGAATAAGTATTACATTAAGAAAACCCCTTAAAACAATATTTAAATATAAATGTAGTTAATCATGAGGAATAAAGGTCTTTAGTCATTGCAATCTATCTTATTCCATTCACTTTTAGGCTTAAGAAAAATAGAGAAAATGTTAAAAACCAAAGGAAGAAGAAAAAGAGGAACTATCATGAATAGTGCTTGTGACTAATGCTAGTGATATATAGAAACCCTAAATATTTATGTACAAATATTTAAGCCTACTACTGGCAAAAAACTACAAAAAAGAAAAGAAAAAGCGAAAAGGGGGAAAAATGGAAAAGTTAGCTTGGAATGGCTTAGTGGTTGGCTTATAGCCCTAAGAGGCACCTCAATTGATGTGATTTTTCTTTAGAAATGCAAAGATTTCAATGCAAAGAACGGCTATGCTTAGTCCTTTTACCTTAAACCTTGAGTTTAGTTGAATGTTTATGGGATTTTATGAATGAGGTTGTATTTATGGCTTTAGGAATCTCTTTGGCAGTCATTCTTTAGGAAAAATTACCCTACCTTTCACCCCTAAAGAGGTAGGGCATTTATAGGGAAAAAGGAGTGCACTTATGCTAAGTAGCATAGACTACACCCTATTCTTCTCTGTGTGTGTGTGTGTGTGTGTGTGTGTAGATAAAATTATTGAATATTAGAGAATTTATTATTTTGAAGTTGTTTAGATAGCTAAAAGATTATCTATATAGACAACTATTTAATTGTATAGCCAAGTAGGCTAACTAGATCACCATTGCATGTTGTTCACTCTGTTTGACCTTTAGTAAGTTGTCTTACATATTTATTTGATATTTATCTTGATAGAAACATACATCAAATATGAGCATTTTTTTAAGTATATTTGACATCAATTTCCTTATGAATTCATTCCTTCAGATCTTGACGTTACCAACAATCCCAAAAACCCAGATGATTTGTAAGTCAAACTTTAGAAGACAAAAGGCTAAAAAGTTAAAGATATTTAGCCTAGACACGTCAAACAACTATCAAGCTCTTTTTGAACACTACTCCAGTTTCGAGGCTTCATCAAGATTTTTTTTTTTTTTTTATCATGAGAAGAAAGATGTATTATCATGAAAGGCATTGTAAAATTCAAGGATTTTAAAGCTCCTTTGATAGATCATAAAAGAATGTTTATTTTGTCTAATTTAATATAGTTTATATTATTATTAGGGCCATGATAAAACCTTTAATCAGAGAAAATGAAAAAGAAAAGAGATGTCACAATGAAACAATATTACCTTAGGACCAAAATCCCTCCTTTAGGCTTTATTGAGCCCTAAAAAGATCTACCAAGAAAACACCTTCCAAATTACCATTTAGGATTTAAAGAAATAGAAACTTGCAAGCCTAGTTTTTCCTTTAAGCTTATACACCTTGTCTTCATCCTAAACAATCTATCAAAACTATATGTAATACAGCCAAAAATAGTTGAGGTTTTTAGGAAAGGAGAAAAAAAAAAGAAGCAAAAAGAAGAAAAAAAAAGGTGAAATGGATAGATTTTGAGAAATATAACTTATTATAAAATCTTATGTACTAATAACTAGATGGAAATAATTAGGAACTTGTTCTCCTAGAGAAACCATGGGAATCTTATATACTAAATCACCCATATAGCGATGCTTGGGTAACTAATTCTTTACAGACAATAATAAAAATCTTATACCAAAATACCAAGATATGAAATTCAAGAAACCAAGTCTTAAGGGCAACCAAAGAGTGTGCCAAGCACCTAAATGGATATATTTGAGAAATTAGTTCTTTAGGGATAATGATAGGAATACTATATTCTAAAGCACTTAAATGTGGATGTTTGAAAAAAAATATTTTATACAAGACACCTATTGAGACCTTTATAAGATAACATTTCTCAAACTTCATTATTCTTTATGGAAAAAAATCACTATGTAGATAAATTACCTAGGAACAATTTAGGAAACAATTAAAAGGTAATGATGCAAGTCAAGCAAGCACCAAGTATGATGAACCTTAAAGTATGAAAAACCAATGGCAAAAGCATGTATGAAGAAGTTCAAGGAAGCTTTATAAGTATTCATAAAATAAAAGATCAAGCTTGGAATAAAGAATCAAAGTCCAAGGGCAATTGAAGCATTTGAAGAGTCTTTTATATATTGATTTATGCATCTTATTATCATATTTCAGCCACAAGGAAGAAAAATTCATGTCAAACTCTTCAAATGGAACATTTTGCACTAAAAATGCTATAGAAGGTTCTAAAAGGTTTCATGAGATTCTAGAAGATTCTAAGAAACTTCTGAAATGATTTCAAACATGGAAAGAGGCATCCGTGAAACCTTAAAGGAGTCCTTGAAGTTAGTGACTAAGAATAAAAAAAAAAGTCAAAGATTTGCTTAGTTGTTAGTAGTTGACTTGTCTTCCTTTTCCTTGTTTTTATTTAGTTGAATACTAGATCCTATTTTTTTAGATTTATTTTTAGTTATTTTCTTTAATTAGGAACATTAGTTAGTGTTCTAAGAGGATTACTTCTCCTTTTGGTCAAATGCTATTTAGGAATATTCTTAGTTTATTCTTTTCCTTTTCCTATTAGGTTTTAGCTTACTTTAAGTATTGGAATGCCTATATAAGGCCTCAAATCGTGTACCCTTCATGATTATTCAATAATATTTAGTTTTTGAGAGGTTTTAATTCCTTTCGTTAGTTCTTAAAAGAACTTGGTGAATTTATCAAGTGAAAATTTGGTACATCTGAACGTAGTTTAATCTAAGCTTAAAACTGACTTAGTTAATCTTAAGTTTATATTAAATAACCTTAAATTCTTTGAAACTAGGGTTCTTAAGTACAAGTTATTTTAGGGTTTTGTTGGGAATTAGAGTTTTCTTACTTAATTTTTAAATGATCCTTTACAAAGGTATTATGATTGCATATGAATTTGGTATAAGTTAACCACATTCATATCAAGTAAGATGAACAATATTTAGCTTAAAAATCTCCAAGGCTAGTTGAAAAAAAGAGGAATGCCATGCCTTTAATCATAAAGATAATTTTACATTCATTAAATGAAATTGGATAATTTAGAATTTGGATAGACATTGCTTATATGAATTGTTCAGTTAAGCTTTAAAGAATTGAAAAGCATGAGATCTATATGGAAGGTGATGATTCATCAAGTTGGATAACAAATAAAACTTTGTTAACTTGAAGAGAATCTTCAAACTTGGACTGAAATTTTATATGAGCTTGTTGAAGCCGATTTTCATTCAGTTTTTTAGTGAAACATTGAATTAGCTTACCACCTTTGAACTTCGAGGGATGGAATATGACCTTCTACATCTCTCATATTACTTATGAAGACAAATAAGATTATAAATAAAAATTTTAGGATCTATATGGGGGACTATTTGTATAAGTTTGAACAATGTTATGAGTAAGTTGATATCAGGAACATTCCTAGTACTTTCAGTATCAGATACTTGATTCGACTATTCTTTTTAGTCACCAAAGGAATCAATCAATCTTAAATTTTATGTGCCTAATCACAACAAGTTCCATATCTTATAAAGCTCAATATAAAAGGTTTGACAAGACTTAGTTTCTCTTTTTAAAATTAAGAAAGAAAAGAAAAAAGAAAGCTCGCTAAGTGAAAAGCCTACAAAGTAGCCTAAACAAAAGTTAAAGTAAGCTCGATAGGCTAAAAAGGTAGTCTAGCAAAAAATTAGGGCCTAAGGAGCATAAAAGGCTACGAGAAGACAAACTAAAGAATCCAAACCTTATGAAGATAGTTTATGACAATGAAAAACACTACCAATAAATAAGGCATGATGTGAGGATCACTCTTATGAGGAAGATGACTATAAACTAAAGATGCCAAAAGAAACCAAAATAAGAGTAACAGTATTAAGTATTTGAGAAAACGAATAAAGGAAAAATAATCAAATTATTTTTATGTTGATAGTGCTAATGTTTATGGATAATTTATGTTAGAACTAACATAAAATTTGATCTATGAAAAGGTAATATACTTGGTGAGCCTGACAATGTTAATTGTAATTACTATAGTTAGAGAATATATTTTACCTATGAAAGAAGAATCAAATAGGTTCTACTACTCTCATTTGCTTAAGGCTAGACAACATCTTCATTAGCATTTTAATTGTCATATTTTGTACCTAAAAATCGTTTTCAATTTCTTAATGCTATGAAGATGGCTCATTTTATGATCCAATAATGGTTAGGGTTAAAAATCCATGTAACGTATCGCACATCATGCATATGCATATTTCATAGCTTTTTTTTTCTTGTAAGGATGACAAGCTAATGAGTATGACACTAATAGTGTGAAAATGGCTAAAGATCCACCTACTGTTAAGCATGACTTCAGTAAAAGATCTTAATGTCAAGATGGCTTATAAGGATGAACACTTTATGTGACATCCGCTTTCAAACCTCTATGTTTTTTTTATTTAACTTTACTCAGTTATTAGGTAGTTTGAGTTATTAATCCATATTTAACAATCATTTCCAAGTATATGTGTTAACTCATCCATAGTGTATAAAGTATTAGAATGACATAATATCATTAAAATTCTCTTATGCCATCCTATTATCATTAAAATACCATTCTTCAATTGTTTTGAACACTACGTATCTTGTATCACAACATAATGATTGTTTATAACAAAACATATATAGCTAAAAAAAACCAAAATACTAATAGACTGATATTAGCCTAACCTTTATCAGACTATTAGATAATAACTTCAAAATATAGACTAGATCCAATCTCTAGTCTACTCTTCCTAAAAGAAAATTAAATGCAAATGAGTGAGCCTACATACTCAGCAAGTAAACACATAATGGTACTTCAATCATAAATAACATAATAAGCATTTAAGTGTAAATAAACCATCATCTCATCCATGCATCAAATAAAGAGTTTTTAGTCTTTAATGTCACACAAACTATCAAATATTATTACCACACAGGTTGTTGTATTTTGTTGTCTCATAAGCCATATGATATCATTATCAAATATTATTGTCACACAAGTTATCATATTTTATTATCGCACAGACTATAAATATCATTGTCACATAAGCTATCAAATGTTGTTACCACATAGGCTATCATATATTATTGCCACATAGACTATCAAATGTTATTGTTTGTTCAACAATATCAAGCATTAGTCCTTGAACAAATCATTTATAAATCCATCAATATTCTAGCAACATAATGACTAATAGCCACACCCATTAACCTTGCAAATCATATCTTCATTCTCAAGTCACAACTTATCAATATCTCATAAAAATAAATAATTCAAAAATATAACAATCCTTTCATCAAAGTGTTCATTAATATCATTCAGTAAACAACATTCAATCCATTAAGTATAAGTTCATAGCATTTAACTAATTACATATTTAAGTACCATTAGCTATTTACTTACCTTTATCTCCAAGCTATCAAGCTGCGGATGGTCCTGACTTATTTCCAACATTATCTTCAATGCCTTGAGAACCTTTCATCAAAACTAAAAAATCTCAAGAGATCTCCCTAACTAATTTCTTCTTCTTCCTTTTTTTCTTCTTCTTCTTTTTCTTCCTTCTTTTCTTTCTTTCTTTCTTTATTTGCTCTCCTTCTTCTATTGTATTCTCCCCTTTTCTCCTCTTACCAGCCGTTAATGGTAGAAAATTCCAATTTGTATTCTTGTTCTAATAAGACAAGAAATTGGTGGTTTGTTCCTATTAGTTGAAAGTTAAAATTTTCTCTTTTAATCCCTTTTCTTCTTCCCTTCATCACATATATCCCTCTACTAATTTCCATTAAACTCTTGTAAATTTAATAAGTTTCAAGATACGCCTATTTAAGTTATAGCAATATGCATACCACATGTGATAATTTGTTATGCAACTATGCAAACACCATATTCATATTCAAATGCCTCAAATACAATGACGTAAGTGTTATTGTCAAATTTTATGTCATTTAATGCATATATGTAGAAATAACATAATTAAAATGCACATGAATTAGGTTGAGAATGTCACACTTTAGCATCATATGGCTCCTAAACTACTTACTATTGAGAATGGATTCAGTAGAAAATCTTAATGTCAGCATAACTACGAAGGATGAATACTTTAGTGTCAATGCAGCTCCTAAACTACCCTGCTATCAAGCATAGACACTGCTTGAACTTTAAACTCAAAATACCTAGACCCAATGATAAAAGTTCAAGACATATTTTCCTATAAAAAATCATAGTAAATTTATTAGGATTTGAAGTCTTTAAAGACCCAAGAAGCACACTTGATTTTAATAATTATAAATTACAAAATATTTAGAATAAAATTATTTACTTTGAGAAATTTAATTTAAAAGTCAAGATTGACTTAGTGGCAAAATAAAGTTTGAATTCTTTAAAAATCAAAAAGCGACTACATAGAAGAAAAAGAAAAGATTAAATGGTTAGTTAGATAGAACAAAAAATATTATTTTATGTTAGTTAGAGGACATGACATTTTTTTTTTTTATAACTTGGCCTTTCACTTTCGAGATCAAAATGGGAGAAACATAAAAGAACATTGAGGGGGAAAAAAAGGACGAAAATAAGAGAAGAGAGGAAAAAAAAAATTAACACATATAGGAGAAGAAAAAAAAAAGAAAAAAATTTTAAAAAATGGCAGAAAGTAAAGAGACCAAAAAGAAAAAAAAAAATAAAAAAGACAGAGGGAGTGGCAAGAGGAGAAACAAAAATTAAGAATTAGAAAATTAAAAACAAGTCCAAATTAGGGAAAATTTGAGTTTTGAACTTTTAATTTTGTTTTCAAAAAATTTTGATTGGTTATTTTCTTGCAAGTTCTAAGCAGGTTCGACAATTAGAAAATTTGAAACCATGGATTTACTGTAATCTAGTGAAAATATAAAAGTAATGACTCTGAAAATCAAATTTGGTCTACTGCATTTTCATGTAACTTTATTCAATTTAATTAGTTTTGCGATATTTTGAATTTAATTATCATTGTAATTAAAATTGTATTTATATTATATTTATATTTTGACCCTGTATTTGATTTTTTTTTTAATCAATGTTTGTTTAATGTTTTTGTGTTTAATTTTACTTAATTATTATATGAAATTTAATTTAAAATTGAAATAGTTTAAATTGATTTGATTTTGGATTGGTCTTAATAAATTTTAAAAGAAACCGGGAATGGGTCTCATTTATTTTTCATCCTTTCTTATTTTCTTAATTATTTATTAATTTAGTTATTATTTATTGTCTATTTGATTCCTATTCTTTTTATTTGGTAATTTAATGGCAATTTACTAATTTGGACAAATTTGAGGATAACTTTTATAGTAAATTTGCATTGAATATTTGTTTAAAATAATTATATAATTTAAATATGTATTTAATTAGATAATTATTATATTTAGTTTGAATATTTTGTAAAATTATAATATATATGTAATATGTTTAATTAGAAATATGAAATATTAATTATAAAATATTGTTTTAACCTCTCTATGATAATTGTAGTGAATTTTTTGTTCAAAATATTATCTATATTAATTTTAATATAACAATTTCCGTTATAAATTTAATTAATGAATCGTTATATGTTGATTTAAATATTATGGATGAATGGTTTTAAAATATGTATGGGTTATTATTTGTTTATTGTTTTTTAGTTTAGGATAATTTTCTTTTTAATTATATCTATATTTGAGGCTGCTACTTTTCTTTAGACTATAAATTATAAATTTTTTTTATTTTGTTTGTATTTGTAATCTCCCTCCTCTGACTTTTAATTTAATTATTAATTTATTTTATTTTTTTAGATATTTTATTTTTACTTATAAGGTGAATATTGAATGAAAATGATTAAAAGAAAATAATTATCAATAATAGATTAATAAAATAAAATATGATAAAAAAAATAAAAAAAAAAAAAGACACTGGATCAATAGCTATGTATAACTTAATGTCTTTCAAGACGAACAAACCTTCAAACTTAGCCTAAAGGGACAATATAAGTATTAGAAATTTGAATATAAATGTTGAATAAGTTGTTTAAATTTTTCAAAAAAAAAAAATTATTTATTTTTAAAAATTAATTGACGACTCTTACACTTCTATAGGATCGATTGTCCATGTTTCAGTCTTACACTTCTCTCAAATCCCTATTACTCGAGAAATTAAAAATATTATTACTGTAAAAATTATTTTATTGAATTGAGCGTGGCAATGATTCCGCATCCACGACATTATTCTTATAAAAATTTGATTTTATTTATTAAATAACAATATTTTTAGATTTTAAAAATATTTTAATATACTTATGAAAATAGTTTATATTATTTATATAATTTAATGGCTAATAATAAAATTTTTTAAAATTAATTTTTTATTTATAAAATTCATATTAAACAATCTATTATTGATTTTTTTAAAAAAAATTTCTTCTTAACTTTTGCTTCACAATAAATAACAATGTGAGATATAGTTTTAATCTAAACTCCAGGTCTTCGTGCTAAAATGTTCATGCGTTATATATATATATATATATATATATATATATATATATATATATATATATATATATATAAGGTGTATTTCTCTATAAATTTTTCAAATTTTTAAAAGTA
>CATIWR010330380.1:0-20611 GCA_949677035.1 Omphalea diandra | reverse complement strand
TATTTTCATAATATTATAACTCTCTGTTTGATATATATATATATAGAGTGTTTAATATTTGAGTTTATATATATATATATATATATATATATATATATATATATATATATATATATATATATATATATCTTTATTGTCTGTTATACTATTTGTCATCATAAAAAAAAGGGAGAATGTTAAACCTTCGGTTCCAAGTCATGTTTTAATGATTACAAACATGTCAAAGAGTTAATCCTTATCCAAGTTATATGTGTTAGAACTTACTAGTATATCAATTTCTTAGTCTATGATGATTAATAATGAAGTATGTTTGAAAACTCAAAGTGTTAGAGAGTGAAGATCAAGGCAAACTTAGCTTGACAAACTAA
Organism: Omphalea diandra; assembly: GCA_949677035.1. Lineage (NCBI taxonomy): Eukaryota > Viridiplantae > Streptophyta > Magnoliopsida > Malpighiales > Euphorbiaceae > Omphalea > Omphalea diandra. The sequence goes on along the minus strand of CATIWR010330380.1, from coordinate 20,243 downwards.
CGATTATTGTCTTCTTTCAACAGGCATTGTGGACTTTCAATGAGCATGGAAGATATCATAATAGGTGTTGGAGATCTTTAACTGAAGTATAATCCTCTAGACCTTGAAATTGGTGTTGCCCACAATCTTAGTAGGCATTGGAAAATTGTTCTGACATGATCTTGCACTTTGAACTTCATAATAGGCGTTACACTTTTACAATGGTCATTAATCTTGCCTTCACAATAGGTGTTCCAATTTTTGATAGGTGTTGAACAAAGTACCTTAGAGCAAGCAAAACTTTCTAGAACCCAAAATGGGTATTGGTCTTTCTCAACAAGCATCAAAAAAGCTTTCTTAATTAAGCCAAAGTCTCTAGACCCCCCTAATAAGGACACTCAATATATCAATAAGCATTGAGCACATTCAACAGGCATTAGAAGTTCACCAATAGGCATTAGACAAATTCTCTAGTTTGAGCTTTAAGTTTTAGGACCCTATGATAGTCATATCTTAATAGGTAGTGAAGGTGTTACCAACGAGTATTACAAACTATCCAATGGTTGTTGAAGGACTTGTGTAGATCTTAAACAATAAAGCATCAAATTCATACTTTATAGGAATTAACAATAGGCATTTAGGAGGCATTGAAGTTTAAAAGTAATGACCTTTGTTTTTATCCAACGGTCATTAAAGAAAAGGAGATATGAGTCTTTGTCGAAGTCAATAGAGGAGCCTTAAGTCAAGTTCTCTCTAATAGCTAGTTCCAATGGGCATTTCGATAGAGCCAGCGACCATTGAGAGTGCATTTTGCTTGATAACCACCCATTTATGTGAAATCAATGATGGTTGTGCTTTAGCAATAGGTGTAGGATGTCTCAATAGGCATTACTTATTTTAAGACATAATGTGAAGTGAAAGCTTTCTTTTTAATAGCTAGTTATTTGTTCATGGTATAAAAGGATCCGTTCTCATTAGAAATACATAAAGAACTGTTCCAATAAGCAAGTATTCTATTTTGAAAGCTTTTCTCACTCAAAAAGATGAACAAAAAGTGATCTAGTAATTAAAAGAAGTTTTTTATTGAAAGCTTCCAAGAGTTATCTTCAAAACCAAGTTTGAAGGATAAAGTTTTTAGAAATTCTCTTAACAATCTCATCGAGCATACTTTATAAGAAGTACTTTTAGTGTATTACTTGAATGAGAAAGTTTTTCCTTCTTCTTAAAGTGTTGCATTTATTTTGAGAAAATCTTTGGGAAATCTTAAAAACTATATTTTATGAAAGGTTTAAGGTAGTACCTAAAAACTACTTTAGGTTAAGATTAGTAGTCTTTGTGATCAAGTTGTAAGAGGTTGATAAGGCCAAAAAATCTGTCACTTGTAAAGGCTTGGTAAGTGCCTAAAAACTTACTTGTGTAAAGGTGGAGCTATCAAGATAATAAAGGCTCTAGTAGAGATACTGAAGGAGATAACGTAGGTCTATTGTGCCAAACCTCTATAAATCTCGTGTCCTGATTTTTTATCTTTTTTGCACTTAATTTTAATTGTTAATACTTATCATTGCCCTATTCAACCCCCACTTATAGGGCATTAAGGGATAACAACATGAAGTATTGATGTCTTCGGTCTAAAAGTAATTTGGCAAAGAATACTCATTAAGCATTGTTCTAGCCATCTCTACCAATGTTTTATTTTTCCTCTCTATAACACCATTTTATTGTGGTGTTCTAGGAGCAAAAAATTTATGAGAAATCCCATTCTTTAAATAATAATTTTCAAAATATTCTTTTTGAAATTCTTTTCCATTGTCACTTCTAATAGAAGTAATGAAGTATCCTTTCTCATTTTGAACTATTTTAGCAAAACTTTTGTAAGCATAAAAATTATTACTTTTATGAGCAAGAAAGGATACCTAAGTGAATCTAAAGTAGTCATCAACTAGGACAAATGTATAATGCTTTCCACTAAGACTAGCATTCCTAGTGGGTCCAACTAAGTCAATATGGATGAGTTGAAGAGGCCTAGAAGTACTTACAACATTTTTTGCTTTGAAGGATCCTTGGTGTTGCATCCCCATGTCTTATCCTTTGTGAACTTAAGCTTTGGAAGATCCTTTACTAGCTCTCATTTTGATAAACTTTTGTAGAAGCTCCATGCTTACATGTCTAAGTCTTCTATGCCAAAGCCAAGATTCATTTCTAATAGAAATAAGGCACTTAAAGGATTGGTTAGTCAAATTTTCTAAATCAATTAAGTAGGTATTACCTCTTCTTTCATCTTTAAAGACTAACTTCTTATCCACCAAAGTGGTAACCTAGCATTCTCTAAGGTCAAAGGTGACTTTATTACCCTTGTCACATAATTGACTTACATTTAATAAATTATATTTCAATCCTTCAACTAAAAAAGCATTATCAATAAGAGAGTAACCTTTCTTACTAACAATTCTAATGCCAATTACCATATCCTTGGCATTGTTTCCAAATGTGATATTGCCACCATCTTTTTCTTTGATGGATGTGAATAGCTTTCTATTTTTAGTCATGTTCTTTGAAAATCCACTATCCACATACCAATCATTGCCTTCTTGGGTGGTTTCTAATCATTCCTAGTTGAAAGAGTCCTTTTGAGCCATGAAGCATAGGTTGGCAGCTTCTTCATCTTCTTCTTCCTCCCTTGAACTATCATCCCATGTAGTGTTAAAGCTTTTCCTTTTTCTCTTGTCCCACTTCTTCTTCTTTTTAAGATTGGGACATTCGAATTTAATATGACTTTATTGTTCACATTCATAGTAAGTGACTTATTTCTTCTTTGCTTTAAAATTAGGAGATTCTCTTTTTTAGTTCCTCTTATCTTTCCTTCTCTTTATTAGCTCCTTGGTCTTCCATGAGAGCATTGCTAGCTCCTTTTCTTCCTTCTCACTCTCATCACTATCATTAGAGGCAACTTCAACCTCCTTATCTTTACTTGAAGATTTGAGAGAAAGAGTATTCTTTTCTACTTTTTCAATTTTGTCTCTTTGTCCTCTCATTTTCTTCACCTCCTTATCCTTCTTCAGGACTAGCTCATGAGTAAATAGCTTGCCAATAAGGACATTCATATGCATCCTTCCAATTTCTAGAATGGATTCTTGTATGCTATAAACTTTAGCACTAAATTTCTCAAGAGGAAGAGATTTGAGAATTTTAGTGTTTACCTTATCATTTGTGAAAATTCTTCCAAACTTCTTCATGTTTATGACGATGGAGAGGAGTCTTTTAGTCATGCCAATAATGCTTTCATTTTTTTTCATCATGAAAAACTCCATTCCATCATATACACATTCTACTTGATTTCATTAGTGCAGTGCCCTTATGGTAGTTCTTGAAGGCCTTCCATATTCCATGGGTGGTTAAGCAATGTTATGCTCTACCCATCTCCTTTCTTGATCGAGATCTAAGGAGAATGGTCATTGCTCTCTTATTTTGACAATTTGACTTTCTATTTCTACCTATTCTTCTCTTGGAATTAGCTCTTCACTACCATCTACCACTTTGGTTAGAGGCTTCCATTCCTTTGCTACAATATCCCATAAAGCCACCACATCACTATCTAAATAGATCTCCATTTTATACCTCTAATAACTATAGTCATATCCATCAAAGTAAGGCTTGAGGTGAGTGTGGATTCCTTCTTATGCCATGATATTTTCTCACTCAATTAAGGCTTTGTTTAAATCTAAGCTCTGATAACACTTATTGGCCTTTGTGCACCAAGAAGGGGGGTTGAATTGGTGGGTAATTCTAATATTTAAAGGTTAGGTTAGTGATTCAAGTTTTATAAGAAGTAGAAGAGAAATAGATTACGTAAGGATTTATGGTGGTTCGAGTATTAATCATCCTACATCTATTCCCCAATTCTTCTAATTAGGTGTCTTTCTAATATCAAATGGTGTTTTGTAAGCTCACACCAAACTTTACAACTTGTGTTTTACAAAGGCTTACACACAACCACACTAGTGTTTTCCAAGGCTAACACTTAACTTAAATAAGAGTTTAATAATCAAAGGCTAACTCTCAAACCCAAACCCAATGGTGTTTAATACTTACACCAAATAATAACTCAAATATAGAAAATTGAATGCTTAAGATTTAAGAAATAAATTTGCAAGAGTTTGGCTACAATGAATGCTATTCTCTTGCATTTATGTCCTTTTGGTGGAGTATTTATAGTTATACCCATCAAATAGACATTACAGACAAAATTATGCCCAAATCTCTAAATGTGCTAGGCAAATCTACATTAAATGCTTATCAAGCCATAGTAATGGACACTACAGGTGTATCATAGTCGTTATCTTCCTTTTGCTCTAGAATTTTCCTAGTCATGGGTAAGATCTTCAAATGTGTCTATCGATTAGGATACATGGCAATTCGATAGTCATTCTTTAGGTGGCAATTCTTGGTTTTGAGTGTCACAATTGCTATCTCAAATTGGCAGCTATGAAATCAATCACCTTAGCTAACTAGACGTTACTACTAGCTATAATTACCACTGTCTAATATGGAGTTCTTAAGTTGGGCTTGTAACTTTCCTATGATAATGTTACAGTTGTTACATATGAATTTGTAATCGTCCTATGACACATTGCTTGAGCTGGATGGAGCTTTGAAATTTCTTCAAACTTAATTGAAAATCATGGCCACTATTAAGGACATGATTCTCACTACTATTTCTATTGTCCAATTTCTGTCCAAAACTTCCTTTAGTAGCAATGGTTATTTTGTATGCAATAATCATGATTTATAAGCAATTTTTGATTTTGTGCCCCATTCAATTTTCAATGATATTCTAACTTAATTTCTATAAGTAGCACATTTAGATAAAACATTAAAACTATTCAATCATATGTTGTTAAGATCAAAAGTGAGTTTGACCTAGGTTTGACTACCTAGTCTAATAGATATAAATATATATGGTTGATGGCTTTCAACTTTTTCTTATCCAATAGAACCAACTAGCCAGATCTACTTCTAACCTATTGATATTTAAGGATCTTCATCTTAACCAATACCTAAAGAGATTTCATCTTTATTTCAACTAATACTACTGCTTTGTCCCATATATTAGGGATTATGGCATCATCCCTATTAATGTTTTAACAGCGATACAATATCTCCAAAATACAAATGGTAGCTTTTTTTACCAATCTTTGTAAGTTTCCAACATTTTAGCCTTGATATTCTTATTTACCAATTTGGCCACACCATTTGGTTGTGACTTATATGGCAAGGACTTATAATGTCTTCATACCTTTTCAGGATCATTCTGACCTTGACTTGGAAATATACACCATTATCTGTCACGATTAGATGTGGCATGTCACAATGATAAATTAGGTTATTCTCTATAAATCTTGCCATCTTCTTCGATATAGTTTTCCAAAGGATTAGGCTTTTACCCAATTCAAAAAGTAAGTGAAACTGTTATTACAATGTACTTGTGCCCTCATACAGATGTTGGCTTCATCTCTCTAATTGTATCAATATACTATGCTGCAAATGACTAAGGCAAAGTCAAGTTTTATACTACCGATGATAGGTGGTTAAAGCTTATGTGAACTTAGCACTTATTATAACTCCTTGCAGTCCAAACGTAATCTTACTCCATGGAAATTTAGTAGTATCCCATTCTCAAGATTTTCCTAGCTAAGGTCATCCTATTCATATGGGTATCACAAACCCTGACGTGTACCTCTTCCATCTCTCTACTGGCTTCTTCTTCTATCAAGCATCTTAAATGAATCCTATTGAGTATCCACTTATACATCATGCCATCATAAACCATGAACTATAAAGCCAATCTTTAAATAACATTCCTATTTTTCTTTTTTGCCCCTTGAGGGCATGTGTAACTCTTTAAATACATTTGCACATTGTAGTATCATAGTTAATTTTCTACTTAAATTTGTATCACTCTTTCACCAGTATAGCACAATATTCTAGATTTTTGCATGAGAAAATATTATATCAACATTTTTTTGGACCCATCTAAAATATTAATCAAAGTAGCTAGAACATTTTCTATCATATTTTGCTCTCATGGGAGGTGATGAAACACAATCCTTTGAAAGTTTTGGCTTAATATTTTTAGGTAGTCCAAGTATGGCCTTAATCGATCTTCCTTCAATTCCTATTCATCAGTCACTTGAAAAATGATTAGTTTAGAGTCTCTGAATACTTTTAGTGTTCTCACCCTTATTTGCACTTGTGACTCTAAACTGAATGCACAAGCTTAATACTCTACAATGTTGTTAGTTACCCCAAAGTCTAACTTTTTGGCCATGGGGAACAACTCTCTTTCTAGTGAAACTAAAACTACTCCTACTCCTACCCCTTTCTTATTCACTACCCCCTATCAAAGTACATCATCCATCCTTAAGGTTCTATTGCTTTAAGGACTTCATTAGGAAATTAAGGAGGTTTAAATTCTTCCCCTACAAGCAGTTACTATGCCAAGCACTTTGCAACTACCCTGTCTTTGATCACCTTTTTGGTTACATACTTAATATTGAATTCCATTAGAAAGATTAGCCATTTTGCTAATTTTTCAATTAGGAATAGAGCCTTATATAAGTACTTGACCCATTCTAATTTCAAAACAACCTCTGCTGATCAAGATTAAAAATAGTGTCATAGCTTCTTCGTAGCCCAAACCATTGCCAAACATATCTTTTCAATCAAATTGTACTTTTCTTCATAAGGGAGCAATTTCTTGCAAAGGTAATATATTGCATGTTCATTCCCCTCATCATCCTTCAGTGTTAGCATGGCTTCCATGGACCTCTCTTTAGCTTTCAAGTACAAAATCAAAGGTTTTCTTAGCTTTAGTGACCTCAACATTGGCGAGTTAGATAGATACTCATTTATTTGTTTGAAGGCTTTCTATCATTGCTCATTCCACACTATTAGTTAGTCTTTCTTAATAGATTGAAGATAGGTTCGTAAATCAAAGTATGGCTATGAACTTATTGATGTATTAAAGGTGTTCTAAGAGCCCTCGAACCTCCTTTATTGTCTTTAGTATGGACATGTCCTAGATGGACTTTACCTTATCTAAATCCACTTCAATACCATTTTTACTCACTACATGAACCAATAACTTACCCAAAGTAACCCTAAATACACACTTTTTTAGATTGAGCTTGAGGTTATCTTAGTCTACCCTTTGCAACAACTTTTTCCAAAGCCTTAAAATGCATTTCTTAAGTTTTTGATACATAAGTTTCTGACTTTAGTATCATGTCATCGACGTATATCTTTATCTTTTTATGCATCAATTTGTGAAATAATGCAATTGCCATCTATTGCTAGGTTGCTCTGACATTCTTCAATCCAAACGACATTACTCAATAACAATATGTACCCCTCATTCAATGATGAAAATAGTCTTCATCTTATCTATAATGGCTATGAGGATTTGGTTGTAACTAGAAAATCCATCCATGAATGATTACACACTATCAACCAACACATCAATGTGAGGCAAAGGAAAGTCATCCTTCATGCATGCTTATTTAAATTTCAATGACCAATACACATCTTGACTCGTCCATCTTTCTTAGGTATCAAAAATATGTTAGCCAATAATTCAAGGTAATCAATCATATCTAAAAACTAGGCTTTCAACTATTTTGCCACTTCTTCTTTTACTAATTATGCTTATTATGGTTACCTTTGCTTGAGCTTCTATTCTATTGGCCTCATGTGCTAATAAGTAGGAATTTTATGTTCGATTGTTCATCAATCAACCCTTGTCACATCTTTGTAAGTCCATGCAAAATCCTTCAGATGCTTTCTCAATAGTTGTTTGAATTTCTTTCACTCTTCTAACATGATGCCACTGCCAATTAGAAAGATTTTTACATTTTCTTGTGTGCCAAGATTAAATGCAGTGGTATGCACAAAATTAATATTAAATATGCTCATGAAATGATGTATATCATGCACAATACAATTAAGAAAGACATCACATAAGTAAGCAAACTCAACATTAATTGTATTAAACTTTGAAACAAATACATAGCCACCTTCAAACAACCAAGAGATAAGAATATCAAGGGTGGGTGGTCCTTTAGGAGATGCATCTAGAGTCTTTTCATTAGTAGGCTTCTTTTGATTCTTCTCCTTTTCTCTCACTTCTTCATTAATCACTTCAGGGGTAGCCTTCAAGTTGTCAGTCTACTATTTAGAATTAGCCTCATTCTTTTTTTTAGTGTTAGCCATGGCTTTCATAACTTCCATAAACTCTTGCCTTATTTAGTTGATACCCAATTCAATCTTCAAGAAGCTTTCTAATAATGTCATTCCTTCCATCTCTGTTTCCTCAATTTCTAGTAACTATTCATGTGCCTCTTCACCTTTCACATCCTCAATGGAGTTCATAATCATATTCTTAATATCTTTCATATTAATCCCCATATACTTCCCTTCAGTAAAATTGTTTGGCTTATTGGGCCTACACTTTGGATCTTCATATGGCATTGGCATGTCTAGCATTGCTTATTTTCTCCTAACTAGTTTACCTATCTCCCATATTTATTGGTATAACCAATGTTATTGCGATATCTTATCCTACTCTTCATCACAGATTTTCTTCTTATCTTTCTATGGCCAACTAGTTTATGGGCCATATAAGACTACAAAAGGATCCTCTTCTTCAACCTTCATAACCTTTTTTCCTTCTCTCTCCTTCTTATCCTTATAGTCTTCCTTTTTGGATGAATCTTGGTACTTCTAATACCTAGACTCTACATCTTGGACTTGCATATGTGTGAATGCCTTTTCCATATCATTAAGTAACTTGATTTTTCACTATTCTCCTTCTATTCCTTAACTACTTCTCCTTCCTGTGTAAAGAAATCTAATAATAAACTTGGAAGATCTTTATCCATCACCTTGCCATTGTAACCCAAATTGGCCTTAGTAGTCTAAATGGGGATTTAAGGAAGTTTAGGCATATCTATAGAATTCTTGATTAGCTTTTGTCCTAGAAGGAAATTTATACCCTTCATGATGCTATCCACTTCAGATCTGCCTAGTTATTTGTGACCCCATCAACTTGAAAGTCTCTAAGGTGAGGAAATGTTATGTTTATTGTATACACCACTTCTTTCACTTTGGCATAAATAGTAACTACCTCTCTTTTGTATGAGATTTTCATTTTTTAGTATAGTATAGATGGTGCTCCTCCCAAAGGTTGATACCATGGCCTCCCTAACAATAATGAGAATATCATTAGTATGTTAGGCATAGTGAATTCTATCGTGGCTTCTATAATTATTGTCTTCACTATAGTTTTTAAATTCCAATAACAAGCCTTTTGCTCTCATCATAGGCTCAAACAATGTTTTGGGATGCCTTCAAGTCTATCATAGACATCCCAAAATTTAAAAGTAACTTTAAAAGGCATATGTTAATTTTAGGCTTGTCACCCACCATTACATAAGGATTACACCTTCCTTTCACCTTAGCCTTGATAAATAATGTCATATTGTGATCTCTTTCTTCAGGAGGTAGATCTTCATTTGAAAAACTTATCTTCTCCTTGCTCGAGTTTGTTCCCAAAGCCACTGCCTCTAAAGGAGATGCTTCTTTGGAACTAAACTCGTTAGACAATGCTTTAACTATAATCATCTTATGTTCTTTCAATGTGATCAACAACTCCTATATACTGATTTGAGTGGGAATCTTCTTTAGTTGCCTCAAGATAGGATTCTCCTTCTTCTTATCCTTCATCAAATGCTTCTCCATCGTAGGGTCTTTAGTAGCCTTTCTATTAGGGTAATATTTCCTACTATTGGTGACGTACTCTCTTCCTAAATGCTAATCATTCTCTTCCTCTTGACCTCTTTTATTTTCTCATCTAAACTTTCCTAAGGTTTAATGGCAAAATAACAACATTTAGAGTTTGCACCTCCTTGAAAATAGCTGTACTAACATTCTCAGGGATCCTAGAATCAATCACTAATGTCCCTTGGTTTGGTAATGGGACATTGCAATAGTTTGGGATAGGATTTTTCCCAATGCTTGGCCTCCTAGAATTAGGTGGAACTATCTCCTTTGAGTCAATGAGGTCTTGTATTTAATGCCTTAGTCTGAAATAATCATTTGTTCGATAACTAACCTTTTGGTGGTAAAAACAGTAGGCATTTACATCATATCTTCCTAATAAAGAATTTAGGATGGCTTAGGTGTAAGTGACTTCAACACTCCCTTCTTTTGTAGCCTCTCAAACCCCTTGCATAAAGACATTCCCAAATTTATAAACTACCTTATAGGTCATACTATGTTCACATCCACCATTTTGTTCCCCTTTCCTTGTGTTTGGGGTGGGTAGTTTATCCTTTCAGAGTATTACTTCTTTAACTCTAACTACAACTCCTTGGCTTGCATGCCAACTTCTTTGAAATCTTTAAAATTTCACATCAACATGCCTGTGATTTTCGCTCCCATAGTAACCATTCCAATATGCTCCCTTTATATTGGTTAGGTTGTTGCTTTGAAGGCCATCTTCTTTTATCTTAGTAACTCCAAGTCTTGAAGGGTCATTTCTAACTTTGGGTTACATGCATAATAAGTCTCAAAAGCCTTAGTCAACCTTTTCTAATCCTCCTTTTTTATCCTTAGTTAGTTGTACCAAGTCTTTATGGATCCTTCCAATGATAACTCAAAAGGTTCTAACCTTGTATCAGTTGGGACCTCGAATGCCTTCATGACAAGCATGTATGAATGCATATGGTTCTTTGCATTTTAGATTTTGATGGACATATGGAGTTCAAGCATCATAAAGCTAGTGGACAGTTTCTCATGCTTGCAAGACAATAATTCCTTAATACCAATCCTTTATTCCAAACCAGTGTCTTTAGATTTTCTCCAACTATTTGGCAAACCTGCCAAATTGAGTGTTTTCCATGTCACTTTCAACCCTCTTATTAGGTACCTCTATGGTACTTCCTACCACTTTCACTATTTTGCTCTTTTGATACTCTTCTATACCAAATAAATCATTATCAATAACCATGGAAGGGGGAGCATTCATAGGTGTTTCTCTTTATTAGTCCCAATGGCAAAGGTTTCCCCTTTCTTTAAGATCTTATTGAGGCACCTCTTTACCTCCTTTAACCCTTTCCTCTATCATTTGGCTAAACTCGACATTCATCTTTTCCATCAATTATGGCAATATTATTAGCTCCATTAGTAGTTTTGATCCTTGGATTGGGCTAGGTTCTTACTTTTTTTTGGCTAGTTGTTTTCCTATTCTCTTCTATGAGGGTTTGGATGGAGCTATGATGGTTGCAAAATAAATGTTATTAGGATGATGTATGAACAAATAATTTATGCATGCATGGAATGCACATGTTATTCACAAAAGATCCTTCTAACCTTATTACTCCCAAACACGAGGTTAAGTAGCTCTTTTCTATGTGATCTTATTCATCTATCAACAAGGGATAAAGAACATGTGTCATCCCTCGAATTAGGCATTGTGAAAGTCCCAAAAGAAAATTTTACAAAGAGACTAGAAAAGCAAAAAAAAAAAAAGTAAAATTTACATAAGAATTTCTTTGCATTAATAACAAAAAGTATAACATAAAAAGAATCCCTTGTATAATGAAGAGTACGAGATGTATATAAGTAATTACATGATGAAGAGTCAAATATTTACATGAAGAATGATATTTACATAATAGGGAGTAGGAAATACATTAGTATTTACATAATGGGGTATAAATATTTCAACTAATGGGGAAGGGGATTACATTGCATATTTACATAGGGAAATACTTAGAAATGTTCTTTGAGAACTTCAACCTTTCTCTAGAAAGGATGCAAATAATAGGGGTAACCTATTCCAAGCTTCTTTTAATGTTAGGTTTTCTAGAATAAGCATAATGGAAAAGTAACACTTTAAATATACAAAATGCGTCGAGGATCCATGCAATTAGATAAGATTGATGAAAGTGGTGTGAAATCCTACCAATTCGAACAAGAATCAAAATGGTGTGAAATCCTACCAATTCGAACAAGAGTTACAAGATTGTTAGAAGGTAGAGAAATGGACTACACCAGTAAAACCTACATCAAGCTTAGAGTATAGATCATCAAATTTAGATGCTACTAAAATGATGAACATCCTCTATACATATCTACAAATAGGTTGTCTCCAAAGTGAATGTTGTGCTAGCATTAAGGTTATATACACACTTTCTCTCTTTCTATATATATATATATATATATATAGAAAGAGAGCAATAAATATAATTTTTGGTTATATTTGTTTAAGCGTGTGATCCAATAGTTTCACATAACATTGGCAGTGGCCCAAAATCTATTTCTAGCCCATAAATCATAAATGACCTATGGCGAGATATTATGACTATCCAAATTATATAAAGATCATTAATCTTACCTAATCTATCTGTTGGCCTAGGGCAGCAAGAAGGGGGGTTGAATTGGTGTTTAATTAAAAAATAAAATAAGGGATAAAGTGGTCAAGAAGTTGAGTAGAAGAAGAGAGAAATTGACACTATTCTTTATAGTGGTTCGGGTGTTAACAAACACTACATCCACTCCCCAATTCTCTACAATTAGGTATTTCACTCAACTCAAATGGTGTTTCCAAGCTCACACCAAACTTTTACAACTTATGTTTTCTAGGCTCACACAAAAACCTCTTACAAGTGTTTTCAATGCTCATACTAAAACCTCTTACAATGGTGTTTATTGCTCACACCAAACAATCACTAAAACATAAATGAGAATTGAAAGAATGAGTAGCAAATTTGCAAGAGTTTGGTTACAAATTAATGAATTCTCTCACATTTACATTTGTTTGGTGGAGTATTTATAGCTCATACCCACCAAAGAGACGTTAGACTAAAACTATTAACAAATCTCAAAGATGTACTAGGCATATTCAAGATTAAATGCTTGTCAGGCTGAAGTCGCAGCCACTACTACATTTTCATGATCGTGAATTTCCAATTTCCATAAAGGTACTGCATTTATGTCTAACGGCTAGTCCATGTGTTAGCTTTTCGTTGGTCATTCATGAAAATATAGTCGTTGTACTCTAACCACTCTTAAAAGTCATGGTCATGAGATATCAATGCTTTGGAACGCAACTGAGACTGCAAATTCCTCTGTTTGAAGAGAAAACTTCAACTGCTTGAGTTACGGTCACGAACAAACTTTTGCCCTCGTGATTTTTGATCTTCAACAGACACTTAGGACACTTGGTAAGTTATGGTTGTGGCTTTGGTTCCCTCATTTGTCACCATGAAATTTGCGGTCAGCATGACACACACTGTGAATTCTTCTGTGACTAAGGCTTTGCCAACTTTAGGTGTGTCGCGACAGTGAAGTTGTCTGGGAATTCCTCTAGCCTAGCTTCACTCTTCCTTGTGACTAATTTGTGGTCGCGATTTACAATACACTCATCATAAATTAAAGTGAACTTTATAAGGTTAGAGATTTCGACTCCATCCAACTTCCATTGACAAAATCTAACTTATAATTTGCAAAACAACACTTAATGAAAACATTAGAATTGATCAATCTTTGTTGTCAAGATCAAAAGAGGTTCATGACTTAGGTTAAATCAACCTAGTCCAACACTATCTTACAAATAGCATTATAATCCTTTTGTCACATAATATCTCGATGAACATAAGCCATGGATCATGTCATCCTTCTATAGTTCAAGTAAATTATTTCTTGATCTCCAAGTAGATTGATGTAAAATGACATTGATAACTTTTATCAATTTATTTCTACATAGCCATGCAATTTCTTTAGTCTAATTCATCAATGGGCTTAAAGATATATTTCTCATAAATATATGAGGGAAAAACCCTTCTCAATCACTCATATTCCTCTATATGATTTACTGCATATCAAATATCAATTTGTATAATCATCCTATTAAAAATAATGTTCAATTGTATCAAAATATGAAATTCGTCATATTAGAATCTATGATGATTTTTAGAAGATTAAGTTAGCACTATTGCATAAGAATCACTGATGATAGTTTATCCATGTATAATTCTCATAGTGGGTTGGTCCAAAATAATGTTTCAAAAACATGTATTTATATGTTTGATTTAATAAACATAGTCATCAATAAAAACACAAACTACTTTTCATTCATTATTCTTCCAACAATAATGATTGGCTAAGGACAATTTAGAATAGAATTTTTTGCACCTAAAAGTTTTATTATCAAGTCATATACTTGATGACCTTAGATAGAATTAACTATTCATAGAATTTATCATTTAGTTATAAATAAAATATAAAAGAGATGTTTAATAAAATTGCAACTATGATATTATTATTATTATTATTAAAAAAATTCATTAGAATAAAATGGCATAGGGTACATTACTAATAATTAGCTCCTACATGTGTCTTATGGTTAGAGAGCTTATTATAGTTAATGGCTTCCACAAGCATGGGGACAGTTAATGTAGACGCCCCTCTATACCCCTGCCCCTCCGCCGCCCCCCCCCTTCCCCTCCCTCTCAATTTGATATACCCAAAGGTACTTAGCTCATCAGTGATGAATTCCCTACACCATCTCATAAGCTTGAATGGAGCTTAGGTCTCAAGTTTGAAGAATGCATCAGTTTTTCTAAAGGGCAACCTAGTGCATGTGGTAATTTGTGGAAGCTAAATAAATGCAATGGACTATTAAAAATAAGGATAATATTATAGAAGTGAATCAAAGATTAAGCATGAAGTCAATTATATTAGTCTTGAGTTGAATCGCCACTATGAGTACCTCAATTTCTTTAGTTATACTTAAACAAGTGAAATCTTACTTGCAACTTTTAACTTTTCATCGACCATTGGGAGATCAAGAGGACAAAAGTCATGCATTGATATAACCCAATTCATGGTACATATTTAGGGTCATCGAGGGATCCTTTAGAAAGGTCTTATGAAACCCCTAAAACCTTCATAACACAAGTAACAAAAGTCAAGGTTTGACCTCACATATAATGGATCTACCCGACTACATCCATGCATATTAAGAACCAAGTTAGGGAGTCTAGATGTTCATCTATGTCTATGATTTCGCACATTAATCACAAAGCAAGATTCTCAAACCAAGCATAAAACATAAACATAAAATGGTATAAGCAATATTAACATATGATGCATAAGATTAGTAAAGTGCATATAAAGGATAAAAGGCCTTTAGGTAAGGATTTTAGGTGACAACATTAGCATCCTAGGACCATTGAATTCTTTTCCAAAGATGCTTTAAAAGAGCTTTATATATCAAGGGCATCCCTAAAAGTACCATTAACTATTAAAGAAAGCTAAAATACCCAAAAAGATAGAAGGACATTCAAAGAAATATATACAATTCATAAGTCCATCTTATCAACAAACATAAAAGGAAAAAGGAAAGAGTATCTTAGGATAGTAAGCCCTTTCCTCATTAGGCACAAAGTCACCAAAATGAAATCGGGGAAAAGATGAACAAGCTAAGTAGCTAGTCATCCTTTATGAATGGAGGAAAAGATAAAAACATATAAGCATCATAAGAATCTATATAAGTAAGCATCAAAATAGGGGAGTCAAAGGATCATACCTATGACAACCCTTCCCCTTTCACATTCCTTAAGATACAAGGTAAAACATGTAAACATAGGACGAGTAGAGAAAAAAAGCAGAGACATTTAACACATTAAAACACCCTTTTTTACTAGATTTTTATTTTCCCATTGAAAGGATATAGGTCATAGGTATTATAACATACCCGTCTATTGGGTTTTGTAAAATGAGCACAATAGAAAAACAAAAATTTTATGCATGCAAAATATATCATGGATCCATGCGATTCAATTAAATTGAAAAGAAAGATACGAAAACCTTACCAATTTAATAAGAGATGACAAGATTTTTGAAAGGTAGAAAAGGGGTTTACACCAGTAACACCCAACCTCAAACTTGGAGTGTAGATCATCATATTCATATGATATCAGAATGATGAACGTCCTCTACAGGTATCCACATGAGCAGCCTTAGTGTGCTAGCACTAGGGTTTGATATGACTCTTTCTTTTATGCTTTTTGAAGGTAACATTAATACACTATGTATATTTCAAAAAACCCTAAAACGTGTATATATATCTTAACTATTAAGATATACATGCCCACTATATATCTTTCTGATACAGATGATTAAATATCTTCTTGGTTTTAACTTTTAAAATGAAAAGGATATCTAAACATAAAGATAATATGTTTAATTATATTAATATATATATATATATATATATATATATATATATATATATAGTAAAAAATACCATTCATTTATGGGCATGTTCTAAGTGTGCAACCCTCTAGGTTCACATAATATTGATCGTGGCCCAAAAACTAGTTTTGGTCTATAAGTCATAAATGGCCTATAGCAAGACATTATGGCTACCTAAATTTTGTGATAGTCAATAATTTGACATAACCTATTTTACAAATAGTATTATAATCCTTTTGTCACATTATATCTCGATTAAACATAAGACATAGATCATGTCATCCTCATATAGTTTAATTATTTCTTAATCTCCAAGTAGATTGAAGTAAAATGACATTGATAACCTTTATCAATTCATTTTTGTATAGTCATGCAATCTCTTCAGTCTAACTTATCAAGGGGCCTAAAAATATATTTCTCATAAATACATAAGGGACAAATTTCTTCTTGGTCACTTATATTCCTCATATGATTTACTTCAA
The DNA here is from genome assembly GCA_949677035.1 of Omphalea diandra. Taxonomy (NCBI): domain Eukaryota; kingdom Viridiplantae; phylum Streptophyta; class Magnoliopsida; order Malpighiales; family Euphorbiaceae; genus Omphalea; species Omphalea diandra. The sequence goes on along the minus strand of CATIWR010330380.1, from coordinate 3,468 downwards.
ATATAATATCAGTTTGTATAATCATCCAGTTACAGATAATGTTGAACTATATCAAAACATGGAGTTCATCATATTGGAATCTGTAGTGATTTTTATGTTAGAGGATTAAGTTAATATTAATGCATGAGAATCACTTATGATAGTTTATCCAAGTAGTGTTCTCATAGTAGGTCGATTTAATACAATGTTTCTTAAACATGCACCTATGTGTTTGATTTAATATTCGATATTTATGACCAGTAAAACATAGTCATCAATCAAAATATATGCTAGTCTTCATTCATTGTTATCCTAATAATAATTATCTACTAAAGACAATTTACACTTAAAGATTTTACTATCAAGTCACACATTTGATGACATTAGATTAACTATTTATGGAATTTATCATTTAACCATAAATAAAAAGAAAATGCAACCATGACATTATTAAGAATATATCCATTACAAGAATTAGCCTAGGGCACATAACTAACAATGTCCTACTTGTACTAGGCCAAATAAAAAATGTATCTAATATCCATTGACCTAGTATGACTCTTATGCTTTGGCTATGATAGTGATTTGGTGAATGGATTAGCAATGTTGTCATTGGTTGGCACTTTACAAATCATTATGTCTCCTTTATTAATGATATCTTAAATGAAATGAAAATACTTAAGTATGTGTTTGAATCATTGATGTGATCTTGGTTCCTTAGTTTGTGTTATGTCTTTATTATTATCACAATAGAAGTCCAATGGATTTAAAATGTTGGGTATAACATCCAGTCTAGTGATAAATTTCTTGATCTAAATAGCATCCTTAGCTACTTTTGAGGTGGTTATATACTTAGGTTCTGTTGTAGAATGGACCATAGTGTCTTACTTTGTACTTCTCCAGCTCATTGCAACTCTATTCAAACAAAACATATGATTGAGATCGAAAGTCATCCTTGTCATACTGAAAACTAGCATTTGTGTAACCATTTACAATTAGCTCATCTTCTTGTCCTCTATATATTAAGAATGCATCCATATTCCTGCTCAAGTACTTAAGGATATTTATAATTATTGTCTAATGACTTTCACCTAGATCTAACTGGGATCTATTCGTTGCACTCAATATATATGGGACATCAAATCAAGTACTTAACGTGGCATACATTATAGATACAGTAACATAAGCATATGGAATCTAACTCATGCACTCTCACTCATCTTTTATCTATGGACACTAAGTCTTTTTAAGAGTTATGCCCTGTGACATTGACAAGAATCTCTCTTGGAATCTTAGATATTGAACCTATTCACTACTTTATCAATATATATACTCTGACTTAGGCTAATAAGCCTTTTAAATATAACCTTATAGATCATAATGCCTAAAATGTAACCAGTTTCACATAAGTCCTTCATTGAAAAACATTTCTCTAGCTGCAATTTAACATTTTATAGGATAGGGATATCATTTCCAATAAGCAATATTTCGTCAACATATAACAAGGAAAACTATTGTGCTCCCACTAATCTTCTTGTAAACACAAGGCTCATCTTTATTTTTTTATGAAACCAAACTTTTTGACTGATTCATCAAAATGAAGATTTTAACTTCGAGAAGCTTGCTTTAATCTATAAATGGATCTTTGAGCTTGCAAACTTTTCCAGAATTATCGGGACTAATAAAACCTTTTAGTTGTGCCATATACACATCTTTAAGAAGATTTCCATTAAGAAATGTCATTTTTATGTCCATTTGTCAAATCTCATAATCATTATATGTAACTATGGCAAGGAAAATTCAAATGGATTTAATCATAGCAACTGATGGAAAGATTTCATCATAGTTTATACCATGTGTTTGCCTATAACCTTTTGCAACCAGCCTTACTTTATAGTTATGCACATTGCCATCCATGTCTATTTTATTTTTGAAAACCCATTTTCACCTGATAGTTTTTAAACCATCAGATGGATCAATCTAAATCTACATTTCATTATCATACATGGATTGCATTTCAAATCTTATAACTTATAGCCATTTCTCAAAGTCTGGACTATTCATAGCCTCTTGATAGGATGTGGGCTAACTTTGATCTACAAGCATCACCCCATTACTATTAGCTAGGAGAAATCCATATTTCTCATGTATCTAACGTGTTCTTACAAACCTTTTTAGTGTTTGTGTTACTTGTATAGGTTCAACAACTACTTATAAATCTTATTGAGATTCCAAAGGTGGTTTAATGTTATCATGTGGTTCATAAATTTCTTCAAATTGAACTTTACTCCCACTGGCTCTTTTGGAAATGAACTCTCTTTATAAAAAGACATCATTCCAAGAATAAACATTTTATTCTCAAAAGTATTTTAGAAGTAATATCCTTTAGTCTCTTTAGGATATTCCATAAAATAACATTTGTCTGATTTGGGTTTTAATTGATAGGTTTGTGCTATGTATAATAAACCCTTAACTATAAGTGCATAGGTATTCAAGTAATAAAGTGTACAAGAGTATAGATATCATTTTGATATGGATCACGTAATAAATACTAAACGCTTCATTCCTTATATTATCTAGCAATCCTATTTAAAAAGAAGGTTTAAAAAAGAATAATAACTAAGTAAATTATAAACAAAGTAATTGTAAAGGAAACAATTAATAGAAGAATGTAGCTAAAGGTTCAACTTCACTTGTTAACCACTTGTGGTTTCTAATCTTCCATTCAATTGATTCATTCATCCAGTGTTACTATTCTATCACTTAAGTAATTAATTAATCTCTCTCAAGTATTAATTAACATACAAGAACATATAAAACTAAAAGTCTCTCAACACAATAGTTAGATATCATGTTATTATCAAACAAAGCAAGATCTTAGTAATAGCAATAAATTACTAAGGTCTCTAAACACATATTAGATTAAGGGAATAATTGAAGGTCCATTTCATGAAAACATCTCATAATAGTCTGTTCAAAAAAACTCAATATGATTAAGAGCCCTTTAATCAATAACGCAAAGCTCTTGATGATCATTAACATAATAATGAATAAAATCAAAAGAAATTATTTGAGAAAATCATAAGAGTTAAACAAGATCCATTTATTGTAACAACCATATTCATTTACATAACTCATATCATTCATGTTCAAAATACATATGCATAAAAGTTTTATCCATCCTACACACAATCAAACATTTATTTGATGTACATATATGTATATGACACAAAGAGAGAGAGAGTTTGGATTCAGCCGACGACCTGTGGTCCATATGTCTCAATGTAAAACTGAAAGCACCAAAGTGTCTAATTCCTATTATTCAGTATCTGAAAAAAAATTTGCGATTTGGTGAGTCGCGACTCAGTGAATAAAAACAATAATCAAATTCTCATGGCATAATCCATAATCAAATATCATCAAGATACATTGCAAGTATAACAATTAACTATGCAAGTGCAAATGCAATAGCTTTTTTTTTGTCGTGAC
>CATIWR010330341.1:0-12767 GCA_949677035.1 Omphalea diandra | reverse complement strand
ATATGTCATAAGGTATAAACAAGGTAAGGAAAATATAATAGTCGATGCACTATCTCAAAGGTATACTCTTCTTTCTATTCTTGATGTTAAATTACTTAGTTTTGAGTATATAAAAGAATTGTATGCTAGAGATTTAGATTTTTGTGATTTATTTAGGCATGATGGTTACTTGTTTAAAGATAACAAACTTTGTGTGCCTAAGAGTTCTTTACGTGAATTACTAGTTAGGGAAGCCCATAGTGGTGGACTTATAGGTCACTTTGGAGTTCAAAAGACTTTAGATGTTTTGCATGAGCACTTTTATTGATGTTTAAAAGGTGTGTGATAGATGTGTTGCATGCAAACAAGCTAAATCTAAATCAAAACCATATGGTCTTTATATGCCTTTACTCATTCGTAGTTCACCTTAGGTTGATATATCTATGGATTTTGTTTTAGGGTTACCTAGGTCAAAACGTGGTAATGATTCTATTTTTGTGGTTGTTGATAGATTTTCTAAAATGACACATTTTATTGCATGTCACAAAACTAATGATGCCATTAACATAATTAATTTGTTTTTCTAAGAGATTATGAGGTTACATGGTATGCCTAAAACTATTGTTAGTGATAGGGATACAAAATTTTTGAGTTTCTTTTGAAAAATATTGTGAGGCAAATTGGGAACTAAGTTGTTATTTTTTACTTCATGCCACCCATAAACTGATGGTCAAACTGAGGTTGTAAATAGGACTTTAGGGCAACTTTTGAGAGTTTTGATAAAAAAGAATTTAAAGTCTTGGGAGGAATGTTTACCGCATGTAGAATTTGCATATAATAGAAGTGTGCATTCTTCTATACATTATTGCCCTTTTGAGATTATTTATAGATTTATACCATTGAGTCCTTTGAATTTATCCCCTATTCCTTCTAATTTGCAAGTTGATATGGAAGGTAAAAAGAAATATGAATTTGTTAAACAATTACATGAGAAGGTGAATTTGAAAATTGAAAAGAAGAATGAGAAAGTTGTTAAAAATGCAAATAGGGGTAGAGTTAAAGTGGTATTTGAACTAGGTGATTGGGTTTGGGTACACTTTAGGAAAGAAAGGTTTCCTAACCTTAGATAAAGTAAGCTAGACCTTAGGGGAGATGGACCTTTTCAAGTCTTAGAAAGGGCTAATGATAATGCTTACAAGTTAGACTTGCCTAGTGATTATAATGTTAGTGCCACATTTAATGTTACTGATTTATCTCCTTTTGATTTTGATGAAGGTGTTGATTCGAGGACGAATCCTTTTGAGGAAGAATGGAATGATGCAAATAACCAAGGCAGGTTAACAAAGGATCTATTTCAACTTCAAGGCCCAATCATAAGAGGAAGGCTAAAGAAGTTTAAGGAGGCAATTAGAGCATTCATGTAACAAGGAGTTACACTTGGATTAGCCCAATTAGAGTAAAGGATGTGTGAAGCGTAATTAAAAGCTGATGGGAGCTTAAACTCTTCAAATGGAGTATTTAACTTAATACAATGGAGCCCAACTTGTAAAAAGCACCCAAACATAACCCAATTTGGCCAAGCCACGTAAACAAAAGCCTAATGCATCTAAAAGGAAGCCCAAGTTGGGGAAGCTAGGAAATAAGGCCCAAAATCAAAGATTCTTGCAAGATTTCCTTAGTTGGCGATATTTCCTAATGCCATTAGGATTTCCTCATTAGGTTGAATTCTTTTCCTTTTCTATTTAGGAAGAGTTGTTCTTTAGTTGGGAAAGTATCTTGCTCTAATCTTGTTGACCAATCATAATGTTTCTTTAGTTTTTCTATTTAGTTTAGGATTGCCTTTTCCTTATTACATTAGGAAATATTGAATTTTGTTAGGGAATGTAAACCAAATCCTAATTGGTTTTGGATTAAGCATTATAAGGCTATAAATAGCCCTCATATTCTACCAAGAGGAATTCATTCAATCAATATTATTATTGTTAGCAATTTTGCTTGTGAGATTAAATTCTTTACTGGAGTTCTCGAGTGGATTGGTGAGATTGTTGAGTGAAGGCTTAATAATTTCACAAACTTGTTAATTCTGATCTTAAATTGGCTTGGTTAATTTAAGGTTTGTGATGCAAATAGCCAAGGCTAAAGCATAGGATCCACTTCAACTTTAAGGCTCAATCATAAAGGGAAGGCTAAAGAAGTTTAAGGATGTAATTAGAGCATTCAACCCATTCTTAGAAGAATGGTCATTGCCCTTTTATTTTTGCCATTTGATCTCTGTTGAGCTTCAACCCATTCTTTTCTTGGGATAAGTTCTTCAATTCCATCCACTACCTTAGTGGGTGGCTTTCATTCTTTTACAACCACATCCCAGATGTCCACCAAATCTATGTTAAGATAGATTTCCATTCTATACTTCCAATGAGTATAGTCAGTTCCATCAAAGTGAGGCTTGAGGTATGAGTGGATTCCCTCTTGTGCAATGATCTTTTACTCACTAATAAAGGTTTGTTTGAGTGTTTAGGCTCTGATACCACTTGGTGCCCCTAGGCACCAAGAAGCGCGGAGGGGGAAGGTAGAATTGGTGTATAAAAATTAAAACAAGAAGGTAAGAAATAAATGAGTGGAATGGAGACACAAGATTTATAGTGGTTTGGGTATAATCAACCCTACGTCCACTCACTAATTCTCAGCAATTGGGTGTTCCACTATCTTCCAATGGTGTTTTCGAGCTCACACCAAACCTTTATACCTGTGTTTTAAAGGCTCACACAACAACCTTTACATTTGTGTTTTTAAGGCTCACACAATAACCTCTTTTAGTGTTTTTACAGGCTCACACTACAACCTTTACAAATGGTGTTTATGCTCACACCAAACAATCACCTAAAAAAGAAAAAAAGATTAAGTAGCAAAATTGCAAGAGTTTGGGTTACAAATTAATGAATTATCTTGCATTACATCTGTTTGGTGAGGTATTTATAGCCTCTACCCACCAAAGAGATGTTGTAATAAAAATGATAGCAAATGTTTAAAGTATGCTAGACAGATTTTTGCATTAAATGCTTGTCAGGCTTCATTCGCGATCGCGATTTTCCAATTTCCATATGGGAGCCAAAACTTGCAGCGGAAAACCCCATTTGTGTCTAATGGCTACTCCACGTGTCATCTTGCCATTGGTTCACTAGGAAAATATAGTCGTAGCCTTTCATATGCTCATAAAAGTAGCGGTCGCCATTTTTCTTGTACATGCCATGACTAAGGATGTGAAATCGTCTGCAAAAAATGTTCATCTTCTTCCTCATGATTCTCAGTCACTACCCACAAGTTGCCATCACAATTTTTATCTTCCAACAGTCACCTGGGACACTTGTCAAGCTGTCATTGTGGACTTGATTCCCTCTTTAGTTACTTTTAAATTCGCTGTCACGACTAACGTGTGACACTCACCATGAATTTGTCTGTGACTTTGGCTCTCCTTTCTTTGAATTGGTCGTGGCAGAGAAGTGCCCCGTCAATCCATCTGTCCAATTTGTCAACATGCCTTAGTTTAGTTCGAGGTCACGATTTATGAAGTTGCGATCGCAAATTAGGAGGCATTTCTTTCTTTGAAGATAATAGACTTCATCCAATTCCAACTTCAGAGACTAACTAAAAACTGCAAAACAACATTTAATTGAATCATTAGAAGTGATCAATCTCCTTTGTCAAGATCAAACGAGGTTTAAGACTTAGGATTAACCATCTTAGTCCAACACTTATCTTTGGCCGCTAACTTTAAGGACTCTTTTAGGGTTTATGGACACCTCTTATATGCATGAAAGCTTCTTAGAAGTTTCTTAAAATCTTATAAAAACTTTAAGAATCACATGGAACCTTCTAAATCATTTTTAGTGCATATTGCTTCATTTGAAGAGTTTGACTTGAATTCTTCTTCTTAATGTTTGAAATATGAAATTAAGGTGCATAAATATATATTTTCCACTTGTGTGGAAGATTCTTTAAATGCCCTAATTGCCCTTAGACTTTAATTCACCATTTCAAGCTTGATTGTATGCCTCATGAACACTCTTAAAGCTTTATTGAACTTATTCTTGCATGCTCTAGTTATTGGACCATCATACTTTAGGGTTCATCACGCTTGGTGCTTTCTTGGTTCACATCTTGTTACAATTGAGGACTTTTTGAAGTTGAGGTTATTTGGCAACTTTATAACTAAAATGACTTGTACTTGGCATACAAACCTTTTTGTTGAATCCGTTTATGAGTTAGAAAATAATGGAGTAGAACTGAGTTTTATAAAGCCTTACCATCCATCACTTTGGCCTATCTTGCTCAAGCTTGACAATTAGTTAAAGAATCAATCAAAAAGTTTAATTTGAGATTTAGGAAGATTTTCACCTTATGCCATACCAAGATTCTTGAAGTGGATTATGTATTTCTATATTAAAGGGCTTGAACTTTGAAATAAAAAGGCATTTTGAGGGATATAAGTTTAAACACTTATGTGAGCTCAACACTAAAACATCCAATTTTGAGAAGCCAATATAAAAAGCTAAGTAGAAGTAAGCCTTTTTAAAAGGAGGCCTATTATAAGGACTTATACGTAGCTATAATGGAGTACAATTATAACTCGACATCATAAAAGGAAAATGTTAGCCCTATGCACCAAGAAAGGGGTTGAATTGGTGTTTAAAAAAAAATAAAAGAGGACAAGAAGAGTAGAAAAGAAGACACATGATTTATAGTGGTTCGAGTATAATCAACCCTACATCCACTTCCCAATTCTCTGCAATTAGGTGTTTCACTAACTTAAAATAGTTTTTCCAAGCTCATACCTAACTTTTACACTTTGTGTTTTCAAGGCTCACACAACAACCTTTCTTACAAGTGTTTTCTAAGGCTAACACTAAAACCTCTGTTAAGTGTTTTCATAGGCTCACACTAAAACCTTTCTTTAGTGTTTTTATAGGCTCACACTGAAACCTATTACAATTGGTGTTCATGCTCACACCAAGCAATCACTTAAAGAATAGAAAAAATGAGTAGCAAAAGTGCAAGAGTTTTGTTACAAGTTAATGAATTCTCTTTTAATTACATATGTTTGGTGGAGTATTTATAGTCTATACCCACCAAAGAGATGTTACACTAAAAAGCTCATTAAATCTCCAAATCATGCTAGGCAGATTTCGCATTAATTGCATGACAGGCGAAAGTCGTGGTCGCTACTGAGGATTCGCGGTCGTAACTTTCCAATTTTCATATGGGAGCCAAAAATTGCGGTGAAAAACCCCGTTTGTGTCTAACAGTTAGTCCACGTGTCATCTCCTTATTGGGCCATCAGGAAAATATAGTTATTGCTTTCTAACTGTCTATAAAAGTCACGGTCGTGATTATTCTTTGTCTAAGATGCGACTCGTGACTTAAATTCTTCTGTTTGAAAGACAATCTTCATATTCTTGAATCGAGGTCGCTACCCAAGATGTCGCCTTCATTAATTTTGTTCTTCAATGGATATCTGAGACACTTGGCATGCTGCAGTTGTGGACTTGATTCCCTCCTTAGACACTATGAATTTTGCAATCGTGAATGAGACGCGACACCGATTGCGAATTCGTCTGTGATTTTGACACTCCCATTTTAGATGATTCACAACAAAGATGATGCCTGCAAATTCGTCTGGCCTAGTTTCACCCTATTCTTGAGCTACGATGTGGTCGCGAATTATAAGTCACTGACCATGAATTTGGATGAACTTTGCCTTCTTGAAGATTATAACTCCATCCAACTTCCAATTGAAAATCTAACTTAATTTTACAAAACAACACTCAATTGAAACATTAGAATTGATCAATCTCCTTTGTCAAGATCAAAAGAGGTCCAAGACTTAAGATTAACCATCCTAGTCCAATAATCTCTCCCTTTTTTATTTTGACAACTTAGATTGATTCTAAGGGAAAATAATGCAAAAATGTGAAGTTGGAGTGTAATATGATTCAATGAACACTTAAGGTGAAATTTCCTGAGTATGACATTCAATTAATCAAAATGAAATTTCTAAAAGTCCTAAGTATGATAGTATGATGCTCCCCCTCAACTTATGCTATTATTTGCAAGTTATTTTCTCTTCCCCTTAGACTTAGCTTGTTTCTATCTCTTCCCCTTTAGCAAGATCAGAAAGAAGGTTCATAAGGGAAAAGAATACATGCATAACAAACAAATAAGTGTTTATAAGGAGCAAAATAAGAATGCAATAAAAGTAAATGCCATCAATCACATAAGACAACAAATTGCGAGGAAACATATCTTATTTATTTATAAACAACTATGGGATCACAAGTTTTGCAATTAAAAACAAAAAGAAAATACAAGAAATCCCTAGTTTAGAAAGTTGGAGAGTCATCATCATCTCCAGAAGTATCTTCTACTTCCTCATTGTTGGCACCTTCTACTTTATCTCCATCCTCAACTTCTTTATTGCCTTATTCTTCTTGAGTATCTTCAAATTTTGTGTAGTCCAAAAGATGGCAAGGAGGAACAACCAACTTTTATTGTAAATCCACCATGTCACTATGGAGATGTGAGAGAAATAGGAATCTTCTTTTCATCATTCTCATCACCTTATCCAATTTTCTGTTAATGGTGGCAAGAGACAGTTTGGATTTGGGTTTTGGTTGAGGAGGGGGAACTGGCAGTGCTCCTTCTTATATGATGAGCCTCTTCCTCTTGGAGCTTGGGAGCTTTCCATTTTCTTGGCCCCAATAACACCCAGGGTAAAGGCATAGATATCCGGTTGTATGGCTTTGGCTTTGACAAGGTAATTAAGGTTAAGAAAATTTTGAGAAGGGTGGAGTTTCTTAGTGAGAAATTTTTCATTTTCCTCATCAAGTGCCCCTACAAAGCGATAAATAACAGTAATGTGAGAAGGCAGAAGGAATTGACTTTTGGGTTTGGTACTCATGTGGATTAATTGATCCACAAGATACCAACCTATTGGAATTGATTTGTTTTTGACAAGGCAAAAAAGAAATGCCAAGTCTTTTTGTGATACGTTCTCATTAGCATCACCTCTGGCATTTATGGAAAAGATGATGATACGGTGGAGTATCCAAAGGGGTAAGGTTTTAATGTATTTGTCTAATAAGGTTCTGGGGTTGTGTTTAGTTTCAATAGATATTTCCAACTAGAATTTGAAATAAATAACATCAAGTATAAAGATGATAAAGGGAATGTTTTCTCTAAGTTGAAGATTAAAGAGGGAGGATAGTTGTTCAAATGTAATATAAAAAGGATCACCAAAAGCCCCAAATACTAACCCGTATTGCTCTGCTTAAGAATCGGCTTTGTGACTCAATTAGACCGTGCACATGAATTCCCTCACAATTTCTTCATAACCGGGTTCATCCTGAAAGATGAACTCGTTCCAGCCCAAGTTGGAGAGGAAAGCATGAATCTCTGCATTGATGCCCAAGGTCTCCAACAAAAAGGTAGAAGGAATCTTATTGGGGAGGATGATCTTATAGAATTTGCTTTGTACCTCTCTTTCTCCTCCTTGGTGATGCCTTTTAAGAGGTGGAGTGTAGGGGGTGCAGATGGCTAGCCATAGCCTTGCCCTTGTATGCTATTGAGATCTTTTTGGGAGCCATTGTAAAGGATAAAGAGATTGAAGATTTTGAGAGCTTTGGAAGGATGAGAGTTTTGAAGTAGGATGAAGTAATGAAAATCACTATTTAGAGGGTTTATATAGCCATTGAAGGGGTGCACAAATGGATAGAAATGGATTAATAAAGAGTGGAAATGGTTGACAGTCAAATCACTTAATGGCTTGACAATTACTCAAATTCGCCTTCATGAATTCTTAGATCGTGATGGCGATTTTCAAAAAATGTGAGTAACAAACAAATTTTACTCAGGAATACGCGTTACAATGGTAAAAATTTGAATTCTTGGCCAAAATTCACGGTGGAACTTGATTCTCGCGACCGCGATTTGATGTTTTGATAGTTGGGTGACTAGGACTTGTAATTTGCGACTGTGAAGATAAGATAGCGACCACAAATAATGAGTGATCAAGGATAAGAAAAAAAGATTTGAAAGAATCAAAATTGTGATCCACTTGGAATATGGCACACAGAAAACACAAGACATACAATCAACAAACAATACACATAGCAATCATACATAAGATCAAATTTTCACTTTAGCGAGCTTCCATCAAGCATTCCCAATTATCTCTTAATGAAGTTGAATCTTTCTTCATTTAGAGGTTTAGTGAAAATATCTACAAGTTGAGATTTGTGGCAATAAAATCTAACACAACATCACCCTTTTGCACTTGATCTCGAAGGAAGTGATGTCTAATATTTATGTATTTGCTCCTAAAGTGTTGGATGGGATTCTTAGTAAGATTAATAACACTAGTGTTACCACATTTAATAGGAATGTGATCAATCACTTTGCCAAAATCCTTCAATTGTTGTTTTCATCTAAAGAACTTGGGTGCAACAACAACCGCAATAACATACTCGGCTTCTGTGGTGGATAAGGCAACCGACTTGCTTTTTGCTAAACCAAGATACTAGGCATTCTCCTATAAATTGGCAAGTCCCAGAAGTACTTTTTCTATCTAATAAACTACCTGCATAATCCACATCTGAATATCCAGTGAGACTAAAAAATGAATCCCTAAGATACCATAACCCTAAGTGAATTATGCCATGCAAATACTTAAAAATTCTCTTAACAATATTTAAATGACACTCTTTAGGAGAGGATTGGAACCTAGCACACATACATACACTAAACATGATATCCGCCCTAAAAGCAGTAAGATAAAGTAGAGATTCGATCATACCTCGATATCTCTTTTCATCTACCGTCTTACTCGATTCATCTTTGTCTAGCTTGATGGTACCACTCATGGGGGTTTTGGCTACTTTGCAACCGTCCATGCCAAACTTCTTGACTATTTCCCTTATGTACTTGGCTTGGTAGATGAAGATCCCTTATTTGGTTTTCTTGATATGTAGACCGAAAAAGAATTTGAGCTCTCCATCATGCTCATTTCAAATTCCCTAGTCATACACTTAGCAAAATCCTCACAAAGAGACTCATTAATAGCACCAAAAATGATATCATCAATATAGATTTGTACAATTAGTGTATCATGCTTGCACTTTTTGATAAATAGTGTGGTGTCCACCTTTCCTTTTTGAAAATCATTTTTCAATAGAAATGAACTAAGCCTTTCATATCAAGCTCTTGAAGCTTGTTTCAATCTATATAAGGCTTTGTTCAAGCTAAAAATATGATTTGGAAAACAATGTGACGTAAAACCAGGAGGTTGTTCCACATAGACTTCCTCCTCAATAATTCCATTCAAAAATGCACTTTTCACATCCATTTGAAAAAGCTTAAAATTCATGTGTCATGCAAAAGCTAAAAGTATCCTATTGGTCTCTAATCTTGCAACGGGGGCAAATGTCCTATCATAATCTATGCCTTCCTCTTGGTTGTATCCCTTAGCAACCAATCTAGCTTTATTCCTTATGATAAGACCTTGCTCATCTAACTTGTTCCTAAACACCCATTTGCAACCTACAATGGAGTGTTTTTTAAGCCTAGGGACAAGTTCCCATACCTTATTTTTCTTTAATTGGTTGAGTTCCTCTTGTATAGCAAACACTTAACTCTCATCATCAAGAGCCTCATCAATTGATTTTGGCTCAATTTGAGAAACAAAAGCAAGATTATTATCTAAAGGATGAAGTTGTGATCTAGTACTTACACCCTTAGAGGTATCACCAATGATTAATTCCTTTGGGTGATATTTGAAAAATCTCCAATCTTTGGGTAGATTTTAGCTTGGCTCATCTCTTTGTTAATGTTCTGGCTCCTCATCTTTTTTTGATAATTCACCTTCTTCTTTGTTTTTATCTTCTCTTCTTGAAGTGCCTTCCAATTTTAGCTTTTCAAAATAACCTATAAGATCATTAACAAAAACACATTTCCTAAGATCAAGTTTATTAGATTCATCAAAGACAACATTCATAGACTCTTTAACTACTATTGAACTCTTATTGAAGACTCTATATGCTTTGCTAGAGGTGGAATAGCCTAAGAATGTTCCTTCACTGGTATTGGAGTCAAATTTCCCAAGATTATCCTTGGTATTTAAAATATAGCACTTATATCCAAATACTTTTAGGTATGATATCTTGGGTTTTCTACCATTCCATAGCTCATAAGAAGTTTTATTGAGAATGGGTCTTTTAAAAACTCTATTTGCAATGTAACACAAAGTATTAATGGCTTCGGCCTAAAAGTAATTTGGTAAAGAATACTCATTGAGCATGGTTCTAGCCATTTCTATTAGTGTTCTATTTTTTCTCTCTATAACACCATTTTGTTGTGGTGTTCTAGGAGTTAAAAAATTATGAAAAACTCCATTCTCTGAACAATAACTTTTAAAAGACTCATTTTGAAATTCCTTTCCATGGTCACTTCTAATAGAAGAAATGAAGTAACCTTTTTCATTTTTAACTCTTTTTGAAAAACTCTTGAAAGCATCAAAAGTATCACTCTTATGAGCTAAAAAGGACGCCCAAGTAAACCTAAAGTAGTCATCAACTAGGACTAGTTCATAATGTTTTCCACCTAAGCTAGCACTCCTAATGGGTCTTATCAAGTCTAGTTGAAGCGATCTAGAAGAACTTACAATATTTTTTGCTTTGTGGGAGGCTTGATGTTGCTTCCCCATTTAGCAAGGACCACATGTCTTGTCCTTAGTGAAATTTAGCTTGGAAAGGCCTTCCACCAACTTTCCTTTAGATACGCTTTGAAGAAAATCCATGCTTGCATGTCTAAGCCTTCTATGCCATAACCAAGCTTCATTGCTTAAAGATATAATACATTTAAAAGATTGATTAGCCAAGTTGTCTAAGTCAATTGAGTAGATATTTCCTTTCCTTTCACCCTTGAAAATAACCTCATCATCCACTAAAGTGGTGACTCGACATTCCATAGGATCGAAGGTGACTTTATTACCTTTGTCACACAATTGACTTACACTTAACAAATTATGTTATAAGCCACTAACTAATAAAACATTATCAATTAATGAACAACCATTCTTACTAATGGTTCCAATGCCAATTACCTTACCTTTGGCATTATTACCAAATGTGACATCTCCACCTTCTTTTTCCTTCAATGTCGTGTATAGTTTTCTATTTCTAGTCATATGCTTGGAACATCCACTATCCACATGCCAATTGGTTGATTTAAAAGTGAGTCACCTTTTCTTAGGTACCCAAGCATACTTGGGCCCTAGGAGGTTAGGAGTTGAAAGGTCCTTTAATTTGAGGTGAGCCTTCCTAATAAAATAATGAATGTTAACATGCCTAAATTTCATGCAATAATGGCATTGGAGTTTAAACTTGTGAGTTTTTCTCCTATGCACAAATTTAGTATGAGTAGGAGGCCTTCTCATGCCTTGATTATGTGAATGCTTGCATGTGCATGTGTGATGAGAAGTAGTAGAGAGTTGTTTATGAGAGTGAGCATGCTTTTTATTGTACATGTAGGCATGGTTAGCTCTTTGAGTCTTGGCTCTTGAGCTTGGGGGAGCCTTCCCTTTGCTCTTAGGCTTAGGAGTCTTAGTGATAGGATCACTTTCTTCCTAATTACCTAAACACTTGAAGTTTGAGGTTCTGATGATCTAACAAATCTAGTTTGTAATGGTGAGGAGGCTCCATTGAAGCCTAGACCATGTCTAATCAATGGTGGTCTTTGAGACACAATTAAAGTGTCCAAGGTTTCCTTTGCTTTGTGGAACTTAGAGATTGAGCTTCTAAGCTCAATGACTTATCTTTTTAGAGAATCATTCTCTTTTCTCAATGAAGCCAATGAAGAAGATGATGTAGAAAGATTTTCCACAGATTTTTTAAGCTCATCATTTAATGCTCTCAATTTGCTTACAAGGTCATTGAGGGATTTATAATCATCCTCTAATTTTTGATATTTTTTCTTGTAAGACTTTATTTGTGACTTGTATTTATCACATCTCATAGTAAGAGCCTCTAGAAGCTCTTCATCTATCTCATCAAAATCATCTAAATCTGAATGAGAGTGGGAAGAAGTATTTACCTAATTTGAAGAGTCTTCTTGTGCCATGAAACAAATGTTGGCAACTTCTCCTTCTCCTTCCTCTTCAGTTGAGCTGTCATCCTAAGTGGCTAAAAAACTCTTATTCTTCTTCTCCTTGTCTCATTTCTTCTTTTTCTTTATTTTGGGACAAACATATTTGATGTGGCCTTGCTTGCCACACTCATAGCAAGTGACTTCATTGGATCTCTCTCTAGGATTAGGAGTTGTCTTCTTGGAGCTTTTTCTCTCTTTTCTTATTCTAATCAATTCTTTTGTCCTTTTTGGGAGCATTGCTAGCTCCTTTTGTTCTTTGTCACTCTCTTCATCACTGGAGGTTGTTTCTACCTCCTTCTCCTTTGTTGAGGATTTGAGTGCTAAGGTTCTTCTTTCTTTTTTTGATTTTTCTCCTTAGCCCCTTAGTTTCTTCATTTGCTCATCCTTTTGTAAGGCCAACTCATGAATTAAGAGTTTGCCTATCAACACATTTGTAGGTACCTTCCCAATCTCTGGATTGGACTCTTAGATGCTGCACACTTTTGCACCAAACTTATCTAATGGAAGAGTTTTAAGGATCTTTGTGTTTACCTCATAGTTGATGAGAGTCTTTCCAAATTTCTTCATGTTAGTGATGATGGATAAAAGTCTAT
>CATIWR010330279.1:0-20663 GCA_949677035.1 Omphalea diandra | reverse complement strand
TTGATTACATGCCTTTTCTCTTGTAATTTAGAAGTTTAAAACGAATGAAGAAAAGCAAAGCAAAGCATCACTTGTGAAAGAATATTCGAAAATAAAATCCTTATCTAAACATTATTCTCAACCCATTGTTTCAATGTCATTGACATACTTCGTTTTCTTTTTTTTTATTCTTATTAATTAATAGTTTCGTTAATTTTTTAAAGATAATATATCAATTTTAAAAATTAATAAAATGAAATAATAATTTAGCACATGGTAAAAAATTATCTATCACAGCTTTATGTATATATATTAAGAAGATTTATTATCTCTTGTCTAACACAATTTTTTAACCTTTTTTTGTCTACCACAATTTCTTATATCAGAATTATATATATTTATATTGATTAAGAAGATTTACTATCCAGTCTCTTTAAAGCATGCTTACTGAATGAAAGTAATCAAAGTGTGACGATACTGATAAATTACCACAAAAATAATGATATTGATAAACATGTATACATTCATAGATGTAATGCACGTTTCTACTTATCTAATGAAATAAACATTCGATCATCTGAATTTTAAGTTAATTACTTAATTTGATGTCTATATGTTATTATCTAAATTCTTACATTTCAATAATTTTTTTTTTTGTTTTGTTTTGAGGGGAGAGAAGGGTGGATTATATAGTTCATTTTATATTTTTAATTAATTTATTTTTAATTAAAATTTAAATTCAAGATTTTATCACCGTGAATATCAATATTATTTCTCAGTATTCTTATAATTGTATTTTACTAGTCGCAAGTCCACGTATTGTTCGGTATAATTATAACTATGAATTTAAATAATTATTTATTTTGTTAAATAATTAATTAATCAGTTGAATGATTAAAATTAATATATAATAATAATAATTAAAATTTAACTATTATCTTGTAAAAAGTTATTATGAAGTAAATAAAATAATAAAATAAAAGCTTATTAACCCCTAAAATCCAAATCTTTTTAAGTTTTGATAAAATTGGTCAATCTTTTTAATTTTGACCAAATTACCCAAAATTTTTACTTTTTATATTTTAAATTTTTTGTTTAAAATTTTTTATATGATTTTGACTTTCTATTTAGAATTTTTTACTTTTCAAGTTTTTAATATTCTATTTAGAAGATTTGTTTTTCTATATAATAGTTGATTTTTCTAATTTTTTATTTAGAAAATTTTTTGATATCATAATTTTATCTAATATAATGTAAAATAATGACACGCGACTGTTTTATATACAATTATTTGATAAATGATAATCAGTAGTTTAAAAGTAACTGCGAGACTAAAATTAATTGATTGGTTGATTATTGAAAGTCACAAAGACAAAATCCTAACAGCAAAACCACCATACGTACATATACGTAATCTCATCCAAATCCGAGAACGGCTAAGTCACATTCCTTTCCTATAAAGTAAAGTTATAATTTATAAAGCGTGGAATGCAAGTAGTTGCTAAAGAATCCCAAGTCCTCACCTTTCAAAAGCCAAATAACTACTATATTATTGTGTTTTATATAGAAGAGCAAAACCTTCATAAGCTTTATTTGATTTTCCTCTCTCGAGCTACAGAAATATAATCAATGGCAGATGATCTAGATTGTGACTGTGATTTTGGCGATTGTGATTGTGATTGTGATTTCGATTGCTGTTGCTGTTCTGATGATTGTTGTGACTCCAATTGTGATGTGAGGATTTTATTTAATTGCCTCTATATTTTTAGTTTCTTAATGCTTTTATATTTTTGTGTTTATGTCTGCTATGCATGACATGGTGATCTAATTATGCTTTCACATGGATATCATGAATATAGCATGTAATAGTTTGGTGGTTTGGCATCTGTATTAAAATTTTAAATGTGAGAATAAAAGCATGTTTGGCATTGGTATTATTGAAATAGTTAAACGGTAACATTTTTTAATGAGAATAGTTTGATTGTAAATGTTTCAAATATTAGTTTCTTTGAAAATCAAATTTTGGTTCATATCAAGATAAGTGTGGAATTGTTATTATCAATAACAGCTTTCAAGTCAATAAGTAAAGAAGAAATCTTTTTTATCGATTGATAATAGATTTTTTTAAAATATGAATTTTATGAGTTGAAAATTGATTTTGAAAGAAGTTAATGTTTGAAGATTTTGTCAAGAATCTGTTAATTTAGATTAAGAATTTAACTAAACTATTTTGATGGTATGCAGCTTAACAAACAAAAGCAGATTTTTAAAATAACGATGCCAAACATGCTCTTATTATTCATATCTATCATCAATGAATAATGAGCATTTCTTTTTTTTTTTTTTTTGCCTAAAAGTTTCCATTAACATTAGCAAGCCAGACATGCTGTAGATATAATGACAATAAGCAGGTTTTGATGATAAGGTGCCTGAGATAGTTTCTATAGTATATGACAATATGCAAGATATGTAATGCTAATTACTTAATTGTTCTTGTGATAAGATGGTAAACCCTAAATTATATATGTTGATTTCAATTGGAGGGAAAACTTAAATTATAGAAATTGACATGATCTTGTGAATCCCTCTGTAGAGTTTTCCATGTGCATGCAAGAATCATGTCTAATTTGGACCTCTATATAGTCATCATGATCTAAATTAGATGATCATACACTAATTTTCTTTTACTTGGGTTGTGAACAGAATAATTCTCTTTGTATCCTATGTATTAATTTTGGTAATGGACATAGAAGGCACAATCATCATGATGACACCTGCTGGTACTACTGCTGTTGTTGCTGGTGTTGTGATGATTATCCAAACCGGCAAGTGAAGCAAGACTCCAATATGATGATGAATCAAACTAGGAGGAAAGAATCAGAAAAGGAGCAAGTGAAGCAAGAATCTGACCCCAATATGATGAAGCAAAAGCAAGAAGAGAATAGGAAGAAAGCATCAGAATTGAAGCATGCACCAAATTGTCCATATCGGAGATCAAACATACCGAAGTATAGATGTCCATACAAATGCTCACTAAATTCACCACATTCACCATCATTTGATGATTTTGATCCTCCAGTGATTCAACGATTCCAAAGCCTGGATAGAGAGATGTATACAAAAGGGTATTATCGACATTATTGATGAGATTTTGGCTAGCTACAATCCCGTATGGGAGTTCGTCTCCATATTTATGGTGTACATTCTATTTTTTTTCACCAACTGAAATTCTAATAATAGGTTAATACACAAATTGCCTTTGACAAAATATCACTATTTTTTTGCTCAATGGGTGCTATGATTAGGAAAATATATACTACATAAAAAGCATTGGATAAATGACATTTATAATCAGAACACTAATTGTCAAACCCTGAACCAGCAAAACAAAATTGTTTAATATTGCCACACTTATCCATAACAAAACTACACTTCATGATCACAAGGACCAAAATAACATGGTAAGAAGTATGTTTAGGCTAAAGCAAAATAAAGTTGTATTAAATGACTCGAATAACAAAGGGCTTATCTTAAATTTTTCTGAAACAAGAGATACAAACTCGCCACCAAGGAAAAAAAAAGATTAAGGACGCAGACAAAAAACACAACTTAAAAAGATATATAGTAGCTTCACTTAAAGCACTTGGCATCCAAAAGAGGTTCTCCCTCGAAAGGCTCAAAATCTTCGATCATCTGGTTGGCCCGCTCCTTTTGGGCTTCATCTGAGATGTCAACCTTTGTCCATTCATACAATTCCATGTCATAGCACTCATCGATAACAAATTGAGGAATTTCTTGCCCACGGAAAAGCCAGAGCCCCTTCACCTTGTATGGAGGGTTTGCACCAATCACCAGCATCTTCCCAAATGCATATTTGCGAGCCAGATCCATCCGTTGGAGAAATCCACTGACCTTGTTCAGAGTAACAAATGACACCGTATTTTCATCATTGTACTTATAGTCACAAAACCACAGTGAGTATCCTTCAGGATCATACATGTCCCAGAATCCTGCAGTAGATTAGAGATGACAACCAATGAATAAGAGTAACATTATAGGCAACAAATATTTTTAATTGGAAAACTTTATGATAAAAAGAAACCAAATCATCTTTGCTCTTTAGACACAAGGCCTGGATGCCAACAAAGAAGCAAGTTCCAACAATTCCCACCATTGGGTATTCTGAGCTCCTTTAGTTTCACAAAATAAGAACAAATATGGAAGATAACTGCTACATGTAATGGTCCAAGCAAAAAAAAAAAAGGAAACAACATAGTAGAAAGAAGTGAAGCAATACCTTTGATTGCAACCTCGCGGAAGTTTGTTTTGGTGTTTGAGTATAGTCTCTTCCAGTCATCCAGTATCATCTTACTTGGCGGCAGCAGATCAAGAGGATTCTTTGGTTTGGGCTTTGGTGCCTCTTCCTCTTCCTCAGCAGCTTCTTTAGGCTTTGCTGGCTCTTTTTCCTTCTTAGCCTCTTTCTTTGGTTCATCCTTAGGCTTTGGTTTTGCAGGTTCTTTTGGCTGGGCAGGTTTCTTAGCAGATGGAACAGGAAGAACTGATTCAGTCTGCTTGACATCACCCAAAATCTTCTTGAAATTTGGCTGATTAACCATGGTCCAAAAGTATCTTTCAACATGAGGGAACTCCGAGGTAAAGCTCTTAGTCATGAGGCGAGTGAATCCCATATAGAGATTGCACGTCATGATGATGTCAGCCAAGGTCACAGAATGACCAACCAAGAAAGCGTTTGAGGCAAGGTAAGTGTTCAGAGCACCAAGTCCTCTCTTAAGTGCAGAAACTGCAGCCTCCTCAGCCTTCATGCAAAAATATCATAAATAAGACTTCCTTTGAAGAAAGCAATGATAAAATCAAAAGCAATACATAATTATGACAGAAATATAAAGGATAGGCTTATAATTGTCATCAGGAAAGTGAAAATTATGAAACTAAAATCATTCTGTTCACTCTGAAATATATACGTGCACTCATCTACGCAGTATGTGGTTCACACATTAATTGTGATGTCTGAGATCCCAATTGCCATGAATGCTAAGAATTGACCACATAGATGATGTGTTTGAGATGCAACTGCAATTTAACATACCCAATAAATGGAGAGAGTGCTTTAATAGATAACTGAATGAACAGAGGTAACTCACAGGAGGAAGGTACTGTGCGTATCCCATTCTAGGTCTCAACCAAGAAAGAAGATTGGTATCAATCTCTAGTGATCCAAAATCAATCCATTGCTCAATACGGGCCTAAACATCCAATACCAGCACATAAAAATCATAAGCATAATACAGGAAGAGAACCCAAATAACTTTTGATCTAAATAAATAGAGCAACAATAGCACACTTAAGAACATCACTAAGTAAAGGAACAAATCTCACATAATCAATTAAGGATGATCCATATAGAGGGCTGTCAGCCACCAATCGGGTAACTGAACAAACGAAAGATATACTCAAAAACTTAATAAAACAGCATTCATCAGACATCAACCAAATAGAAAAAGGACTACAGAAAAGTTAAATTAAGTAGCCATACCGTAACGAGCAATAGCATTGCTCTCAAACACAGGACCATCAGGAGTCTCCAATACAGGAACCTAAAATAAGATCAACCCATATCAATTTTACAAATCTATAACCAACCAATTAAACTAAAACAAGTAAAGACACAAACAACTAGTTAACAACGGATAAAAAGATCTCACCTTTCCAATAGGGTTCATCTTCAGGAACTCAGGTGTCTTATTAGTAACACCCATCTCAAAATTCTCAGCAAGCTCAACTTTTACACCTGTGTACTCCGCAACTATCAGTGTCTTGAAAGCATTCTTGTTAGTCTTCCCTGCATGCAATACCTAATAAACAAAACAAAACCCATCATCAGATTCTGTCAACCCAAAAAAACAACAAGCAGTATACAACAACATAGAAATTTTTTTAAAAAAAAAACCACCAGAGCCATGGCTTAAACGGAAAAACTTTAAGCTCCAACTTTAGATCTGCAACAAAAAAACGACAATTCAATACAAGAAATGACTTCAATTAAGAAAAAGACTGAATTTTTATGCATTTTCCCCTTGATCACAAAGACTAAAAAATGGGTATGTATTTGAGATAGAGAAAGAGGGAAAGATAAGTACTTTGGCCCAGGAGCGGGAGTTCTTCCACTCGCAGGACAGGGACAGCAGAGGTAGCGGAGGAGAGAGGAAGAGAAAGACAGAAGGAGTGACTAGGGTTTTGTAGAGTGATAAATGGTTAGAATGGGTAATTTATGTATTTTGAGGAGCGAAATCCAATCTAAATTCGGACCCAACCCGAACGTTACGAACCATTCAGTTTTAAACTAGGATTGGGGAGTCGGCCGATTCTTGATTTAATTGACAGTAGGTTATTTCTTAAAAAAAATAAAAATATATACAATACTTAAAAATAATTTTTAAAAAATAAAGAAGTGTATAATATAATAATATAATACAAATGTTTCCATAATATTTAAATTTTTAACAAAATAATATAATTTTAAAATTTATAGTTTTTTTACAAAATAAAATTGTTTTGTATTGATTGAATTTGATTTAATTCTCAATTTTCATCAATTTTAATTAATTTTTTATATTTAATCAAATCAAATTATTTGTCAATTTTCAGTTTTATTTATCTAATTTATTATTTTAGTTCATTTCTAAAAATTTTGATGAATATTTTTTTTGGCTTAATAACCGAAAAAATATAATCTTTTAACAAAATGTTAGTTATATCTAAAGGTTTTAATTAAGTAAATTATATCTTAATCTTTCTATATTCATTTCAATTACCTAAAATCAAATTCAAAATTTAATAAATGATATTGTTTATATTAAATTATTCCTTACTTTTTTTAGTTAATTGAAACAAATCTAAAATTAAATTTAGAGTATAATTATAAATAATATGCTAATTCTTAACTTAATTTAATTAAATTTTTAAAAAATAAAAAAATTGTTTGTATTTTTATGTAATCAATCACCATTTTCATTAAAACAAATTAATTTTTATATTTAAAGATAAAAATTATTTTTATATATTTAAATTATAAAAGCTAAGCTAATAAAAATAATAATGTGCTTTTAGCAAGAAGAATATTCTTTTCAAAATATTAATGTTTTATATTATGCAATTGAGTTTTTTTAATAAAATTTCATAATATTTTCTTTTAAAAGTTGAACAAAGCTTTAAATAAGTTTTATTATGTAAATGTAAAGTTAATTTTTTATGGAATTTTTCAAGAGATATATGGAGAGATTCGAGGGATTAAATATTTTTTAAATTTAAATATAGAAGTATTGTTTTTATTATTGTTTATCATGCACAAATATAAAATGATATATTACATTTTTAATTAAATTTTTACTAAATTAATAAAAAAATTATCATAATTAAGATGTTAAGTTAATTTTAGATTTGACTAAATTAGCTAAAAGAGTATAAAGGATAATTTTGTATAAAAAAAAGTATATTTTATTAAATTTTGATTTTGATTGTTTGACATAATTATTACTATTGTTGTAAGATTTAGATATAATTGATTCAAATAAAAACTTTATATGTTTAATAAATGTGTCGAAATTTTAATGCTATTTTATTTGAATATATTACTCTTATTGTCATTATTTTTGTATGACCATCCATCTACTCACTATGAGTTGAGATCTTATCAACAATATTACAAATATTTATCTTGTAAAGTGTTTCATACTCAATAAAATAAAAAACATTAATAGGGATATTTTAGTAATAAAGTG
This sequence comes from Omphalea diandra, assembly GCA_949677035.1. Classification (NCBI taxonomy): domain Eukaryota; kingdom Viridiplantae; phylum Streptophyta; class Magnoliopsida; order Malpighiales; family Euphorbiaceae; genus Omphalea; species Omphalea diandra. Next base: position 12,885 of record CATIWR010330279.1, on the reverse strand, counting down.
ACAAAAATACACAAAATACCTATAAATGAATTAATTTCCTTAATATGTGTATAGAATAAACTTTGCCAAATATTTTAGGATGGAGGGAGTATAAAATAACTAGATAACTAAATAAAATAAAAATAAAAATAAAATGACAATAATATTTAAAATAAAAGAACCTCAACTCTTCTTGATATTTTTTAATGATTCCAAAGAAATGAAGTATTCCAACCTAAAATTAAGAAAATAAATAAAATTTATTTGTAAATGCTTATTAAGTCTCGATCTTGATTTGAATTTTAAGTGAGGAGTAAGATGTTTCTAGCTAGGATTTTTGTTTTTTTACGGCTCAAGGTAAAAATCATAAAGATTTGCTACCAAAAAGGCTTATTAGAAACTAGAAGGAAGTGCTATTTTTGTTGCGTTGGCAGCACTGAATTAAAAACCCTCATTTGGCTCTGCACTCCCACTTATACGAGTAAAAGGGGCCAAGCCCATGCACATTGCCTTTTTTTTCTCTTTTTTTTTTTTCCCTTCGTTTTTTCTATTTTTTTGAATTTTATTCTAATGGGGCTTAATTATAAGCTTAGGCCTCCCATAAATTTAAGTTTTAAATTTAGAAAATGTTTAGAAAAGAAAGAAATAAAAAAAATTCGTTCACTTCCTATATTCAGATTATCAACATCATTTTTTTGTACTAAATTTTTGGTTAATTATCATTATCTGATCAATATTTTTTAGGTATAAAATTCAGTGTCTACAGTTTGCCCCCTGCTTTGATGTGGTTCAAAAGAATGAAATATGAATGAGAAATGCAACAAAACAATATGCGAACAATATAAACTCACACGAGAGCACCTCTGATCTATCTTAGCATTCTCTTCTAGGCTCATATTAAGATCACTTTATCTATTTTGCCTCTTCAATAGCTTTGATATCACTAAAACTTTTACTACTTTCTTCTATTTGCTTTGCTCCCTTAATAGCTTTGCTATCACTAAAGTTTCTACTATAGATTTGCTTTCAGTAGGTTCAATCTGTCAATTTTGCCAGTTCAATAGCTTTGTTATTACTAAGACTTCTACTGTACCTTTGCTTTTAATAGGATCATTTTCTCAGTTTTGTCTCTCTACTATAGCTTTGCTTTCAATAAAATCATTCTCCTACCTTTGCCTCCTTAGTAGCTTTACTATCACTAAGACTTCTACTGTAACTTTGCTTTTAGTAAGATCATTTTGTTAGTTTTGCCTCCCTTAATAGCTTTGCTATAACTAAGGATTCTACTAAAGTTTTGCTTTCAGTAGGATCATTTTATTGACTTTGCCTCGTTAGCAACTTTACTATCATTAAGACTTTTATGTTAGTTTTGCTTTCAGTAGGATTCTTTTATTGGCTTTGCCCCCCTTAGTAGCTTTGCTTTTACTAAGGCTTTTACTATACCTTTGATTTTTGTAAGATCATTCCCCTGACTTTGCCTCTTTCATAGGTTTGCTATCATTGAGACTTTTATTATAGCTTTGCTTTTAGTAGGATCATTTTGTTGGCTTTGCCTCATTCAATAGCTTTGCCATAACTAAGACTTATATTATAACTTTTCTTTTAGTAGGATCATTTTGTTGACTTTGCTCCCTTAATAGCTTTGCTATCATTGGGGTTTCTATTGTGGCTTTGCTTTCATCAAGATTTTTTTGTTGACTTTGCCTCTCTTAGTAGCTTTACTATCATTAAGGTGTCTATTGTAGCTTTGCTTTCAATAGGATTCTTTTATTGATTTTGCCTCCCTTAGTAGTTTTACTATCACTAAGGCTTCTACTGTAGCTTTGCTTTTGATAGGATCATTTTTTCGACTTTGTTGTTATCAAGGCTTTCATTTTTTACTGACTTTTCTTCTTGTCTTTCTTTTTTTTTTTTTTCTCTTTTTTATTTATTTATTTTTTCTTCTTTTTTCTTTTGTGCTTTAACTTTTGGCTTAGTTGCCCTTTCAAATTTTTAATTTAGTAGGCCTTTTCTTTTTTTCTTCTTTCATTTTCTCTTACTTTCCCTATTTTTCTTATTTTCTCTTTTTTTCCCATTTATTATTTTTTCTTATTCAATTCATTGCTACTTACCTCTTGACTTTCTCATTTTAGTATATCTTAAATGTGGACGTTAAAATTAGGCTCATAGTCTGCATTGCATCTATAGGGCAATATCCTAATGTCTTTCCATAACTTATTATTAGAACGAACAAACATCCACTTTGACTATGCACACTTAAATGGCCTTAGCATAAGATTTATTATTGGTGAAAAAGGACCCTTTAGTACTTCAGTATACTCTGCCTAGATGTGTATGCACCATCTAAGGGAAGAGTTTGTTCTGCTAGGAGGTCATGAGGTATGCTTATGATATCTTAAGTTCATGTTGTAGGATCTCATGAAAATTGTTTCAAACTTCCAAAGGAGTCCATATGGTAGAGATTTCCAGCCTACATGTTAATCAACTAAGATATGCACATGCATATCATGGATGTATGTATGTTTGCATGATATGCAAATTCCTATTTCCTAAATCATACTTGCTTCTCATTTTGCTAGAAGGAGATCCCTGAGTTACTAAGTCGAAAGATTTACATTTTAATTGAAGCAAACTTTCCACTTTGTAATTCTTTTGACATGTCTTCATGGAACAATGATTTTTTTTTTTGCATTGCATTGCATTGCATGGTCACTTTTGAATTTATAACCAAAGAATTTTATGGTTAACAAATATTACCAAGATTAAAAGAACCAATTTAGATTATTAGTGGACATCATCACATAAATAAGCAAAGGTAGAATCCATTAAATTGAAAAGAGAAAAAGATACACCATCATATCAAATAGGTTCTTAAAAACATTTACGAAGGATAATTATTTAAGAGATTCCTAGCCAATGTTAGAAAATAAGATTGCCATAACTTGTTCACTTAACCCCTTAAAAGAACTTTTTTGATTCATATGGTGAAGGGATGATGAGCATTCGATCGAGTGATCTCAAGATCAATTATTTTTTTAAAATCTAGGAGGTTTTAAATCTCATGGTGAAGTGGGTGCAATTATTAGTGAAATGATCAATGACTTGGTGAAAATCATAAAAAGGCATAAGGATTAAAGTTTTATGAGATGGGTTTCGTCGTGGTTAAGGTGGTAATGGTTGGAGGAGCCCTTTCTTCATTAATTTCTTAAAGGTTTTATATAATGACATTCCCAATTTAAAGAACTTTTATGGTTGCCTTACAACCTTCATGTCAATAATCTTTTGTCTTTTTAACTGTGGCTAGTAACTACTTTGTCCTTCTTGCACCTTTTTCACACAAGTATATCGATGGTCTAACTTAACCTCCTCCATCTGTAAACCAAAATCCAATACATCTTTAAAACTTCACAGAGGCAAAAATCTGAGTCGATTACTTATTGACGATGAAACACCCTTCACAACCATTCTGATTTGGTCTATCTCATTTGGGTGGTTCTTTATCTATCCTACTCGCACCTTTCACCTTTTTAGATAATCAGAGAATTACTCATTAGGTTTCTATATTATGGCTTCCATATCCTTCAAGGTCACATCCATTTGCATATTATATGAATAATGGCTTTTGAAAGCCTTCACGAACTCTTTATATTTCTCAAAACTATCTTTGGTTATTCACGATACCATTTCATGAGGCGCCTTTCTAAGCATAAACTAAAGTACTTCACAATCAATACTAGAGATAACCTAATAGCCTTCATGGTTGTGACATACTATTTTAAATGAATTATAAAGTCCTAAGTTTCATTGAATCGAACTAAGTCTTGCATCTTCAACTTTGGCGAGAGTTTTTACCCTATTAAATAAGGACAAGTCTTCTAGGTCCTCTTCTTCACCTATACCCATGGATTCCAATAATTTATTAAGTTTGTCCATTGTTTAGTCATTTTGGCCATCATCTTTTTGGCCTTTGGTGTGAACCCTAATAATCTTTTGGACCATTTTTTCTTTAACTGCCTTTTAACACCTATGGTCTTCTAAGTCATAAAAATCATCATTATGTATCTTGATGGTTGGTGCTTAAGGTAGGATGGTTTGTACGACTAGTTTTAGTGGGGCATGTAGTGTGGGTTAAGGTCGTGGAATGGTGGGCTCTGTTTGATTATGTGGTGTGGTATCATTTTATAGGGTATTTTGAGTTGGTAAAGGTGCTAGTGGTTTAAGATGTGCTAATGATTTCCCTTTATTGTTGTTTCTAGATGATTAATCCTCTAATTCACTGTCTTGATCACTCTCCCATTTGCCTTATCATGGATTTCACCATCCTTTGCATTTCCTCCTTCGTCTAGCTCAAAAACATTTGATTGTTCATTAATCTCAGCCATGGTTGATCCAAAATTTTATTTAAACGTGCCTTAACACTTCTTTAAGTGAGCCTCTTCCTTTTTTGCCCCCATGCCAAGAACAATTTAGGATTTATGATGGCTCCAAAATCAAGGGTTTAGAACATGACGCATGATGGCATGTATGCATGAATGCATATGATTCAATATGAATTATCAAAGCAAACATATGTGAACCTTTCACCCTTCTATCACCCATACAAGTTAGTCTTAAAGATCTTTCCTAAGACATTTAATCAATTTAGCCATCATCAAGGGCAGCCAAATTTGCATATTAGATCTCTCATATCAATAACCATCCATCATGGTGAACCCTTAAATTTGAGGAATATAATTTATGTTGAGAATGCACATATTTACCATCAAGGGTACCTACTCTCTAGATTAATGTATTCGGGACATAAATTATATCTTTGAAATTTTCAACCTCAGACCATCTACAAGTAGCACATAAGTCAAAAGGTTATCCTACCTATGGATCTAGAGCAACTACATGGGTTTTGGCCAGGGTTTACTAATGAAAATGACTCTACAAGCTAGGGCCAAGGCAATCTTTTTAATATGCCCAAAGGTACAATCCTTGCAAGTGGTGTTTTCCACTGGTGTTCTCTTAAAAACGAGTGGAACTTAGGTATCATACCAATAGTAACATCGAGACGTTAGGCAATTTGTGCATATGGTGTGTGCATTGAATGCAAAATACAATATGATTAATATGGATAAAGTGTAGAAATCAAAGACAATTATATGCAATCAACTTCTTTATCTTTAGTGGAGTTGCCATTGCACGCGAGACATAGTTTTGTGCTCAATAAAAATTTGATGTGAGACAATACAATGGAATACTTCAATAAATAATAACCTTGCAACTATTCCATTATATACCGACATCAGGGACCCAGGGGCATATGAACAACACACTGGAGAAGCCTGAATAAAGTCAAAGTCGCCACCCAATGTAACTAGGACTAGTTGGGTAACAATTGAAATCTTATGTAGAATGTCTAACTTGTCACCTCTTTAGAATTGGGTTCAGAAGTTAGGTATGACATAAGAAAAGTTTTAGGCAACTCGAGCCGCTCGGACATTAGTTCATCCTCCACTCGATTGTTTATGATTTTTATAAGATGTCCATATTAATTATTCATTATCTTTATTATTATCAATTTCACATGACAATTAATATATATCACATGTATAATGCAAATATGTATGTAGTAATAGTAAAAGAATTGGTTATTTTTACAGGTCAAATAGAGCGAGAATTTACAAATACATTTAAAATAAAAATAAGAAATGTACAAAGCAAAATAAAATGTATCATGCAATATAATAGTTAGTTTTCTGATGCCATAATTATAATATAGAGGAAAAATGATTATGAATAAGTAAAGTATGCAATAAAAATAAATAAGGTAAATAAATTATGACAACTTGAAATAAAATAGAGTAAAAATAAAATAAAATGACAGTGATGACACAAATAAAAAGGTAATATTACTTAAGAAAATTAATTGGGCGATAGACTTAGCCATGAAACAATAAAAATAACAGAGTTGATGATAATAATAATTTTTTTAAAAAATAAAATGACTAGTCAATTGGGTAAAAATAAATTAGATAAATATAAAATAAAAAATGATAATATTTTTAATAGGGAACTAGTTAACTAGATAAAAATAAAATAGGAGACAAACCATAATTTAGATAAAGATAAAAATAAGATGAAATACTAGATTACTGAATAAAAATACATTAAAACAATAAAATAACAATAACAATAATATTTAAAATAAAGAACCAGTTAACTGAAAAAAAGTAAATTAGGAGGTATAGTCTACTACAAATTAGATAAAGATAAAAATAATATGAAAAGACCATATAACTAGATAAAATAAATAAAATAACAATAACAATAATATTTAAAATAATGAACTAGTTAACTGGATATAAACAAATTAGGAGATAAAACTAATCATAAATTGGACAAAGATAAAAATAATATAAAAGGACTAGTTAACTGGATAAAAATAAATTAAACAAAGATAAAAATAAAAATGATAATAATATTTAAAATAAAGGACTCTCAAATATCATACCTCTTCTTGATATTTTTCAATGATTCAAAAGAAATGAAGTATTCTAATCTGAAATTAAGGAAGAAAATAAAATTTATTTGCAAATGTCTAATTAGATCTCGATCTTGATTTGAATTTTAAGTGAGGAGCAAAGTGTTTCTAGCTTTTTTTTTTTTTTTTTTGGCTAAAGGTAGAAATCTTAAAGATTTGCTACTAAAAAAGGCTTATTGAAAACTAGAAAAAAGTGGCTATTTTTGTTGTGTTAGCGACACAAAATTAGAAAACGAGGGAGGAAACCCTCATTTGGCTCTACACTCTCAGTTGTAGGAGTAAAAAGGGTTGTGCCCCCTTTTTTCCTTACTTGGCCGAGAATGGCCATGTGCATTGGCTTTTTTTCATTTTTTTTCTATTTTTTGAATTTTATGCTAATGGGCTAGCTACGAGCTTAGGCCTCTTACAAATTTGGCTTTAATTTCAAAAAAAGGTTTTAGAAAAGAGAGAAATAAAAAGATTTCGTCCACTTTCTATATTTGGATGATCAGATTCATTTTTTTACTAATTTTTTAGTTGCATGCCGTTATCGGATTGAGATTTTCCAAGTGCAAATTTTAGTGTCTGCAGAGTGTACAATTTTAAAGCTTTGATAAGATATTTCTATTAATCAGGCCAAATTATCTCTTAATGAGTTGTTCATCATTCAAAAGCTTTGTAAAAATATCTACCAATTAAAGTTAGTCTCCATAAATTCAAGCACAATATTTTCATCATTTACATGATCTCTAATGAAATAATACCTGATGTCTACTCAAGTTCACATTATTGGAGAAGTGGGTGTGATATAAGTATTTCAATTACTCAAAATTGGATTTATTGTGAATTTTTTTTTTCAATTTTGGACTTAATAAATCATTAAAATAAACTTATATTCAATTTTACATTCTCAAATAGTTAAGAGAGTAAAATGAATCTTAACCCATTAATTTATCAATAGAGTTTCAATTTTATTATTCAAACTTATTCATTTAAGTTATCTAAATGAAAAAAATAAATTTTTTTTATCAAACTTGTTCATAAATTATTTATCGAGTGCATCAATTTATTTATATCCTTAAAAAACATAGCAAAGATATATGAGATATGATTAATGACTAAAGGATGTCAATATCATTTAAAATAATAATGAGGCTAAAATTACTTTTCTAAGCTATCAATACGCCCTTTTTTTGTGTAGATAATAGATATAAATTAACTTATTTAATTAGCAATGGATTTTTTAGTGACATTATAAAACTTATAAATTTATGAATTTAAACTCCAATTAGAATCTAATTACAAAATTCAATTAGATTATATTTATAAAAAGGAAATCTATTATTCTCATTTTAGAATTTTATTATTATTTATATTTGGTAATGTTTAAAACTTTTTTAGATTTTATTGCCGAAAGCTATTAAAAATGAAAAAAAAAAACTTACTTATAATATATGGATATACCCAATTGATAAGATAATTATATTCATATTAAATAAGAATATGAATGCCTTTACAGTTAAAAATAATGAATTTATTAAGTAGTAATGAATAATTATTTTATATATTATTAGATGAGTATATAAGGTGATCATATATATCCAATACTTTTTTCATACGCAAATTGTTTTTGTTTTAAATTATCATGTTCAAAGTGTTAAAATTGTGTTTCATAACATAATTTGTTTGACAATATTTTTATTAACTTTGACTTGATATATATGATTAATCTTTAAGTAATTATGTTTTTATCTCATAATTTAGTATACATTGCAGTGAGATGACAATAATAATATATTCTTTTTCATTTTTGATTGAAGGTAGAAAAGAACAAATATTAAAATAAGCAATAAGAAAATATCCATACTTGGATAATAAATTGTTAATGTTTATATTTCAATTGAAAACAAACATTTTGTTGGAAGGGGCGAAAGTATCCCTCCATACGTAATTAATTTAATCAAATTTTCAAATATATCTAATTAAGCCCTTTTACTATTAAGTAAATAATAACAAAAAAAATTTTTATCCGATAAGAAGTTTCTAAATTTCATTCAGTACAACTTTAATTTCCAGAGAGATTTAAATAGATTTATTTTCTACAGAGATTTAAATACATTTATTCACGTTGACATTTAATTAATAGGAATATTAGTTTTACATACTTTGCTTAGTTAATTAATCATTTCGGCATTTGTTATCATCTAAGCAGCCACGTTGCCATTTATTTGCTGGTGGCTGCTGACCTGGATTGTTAGGTTGGCATCCTGGAATAGAATTTGCATCAGGTCCTTTGCATGGATCAAGAACTCCTGGATTTATAAATTTGTGTGCCTCGTCAATGTTAAAAGTTGTGCTAATGATGAGAGCCAAGCACAATAAACATAGCCTTGTCTTGTAAATGTCCATGGCTATGTATGTTTGATGATGTTAATGAAGATTATAAAATAGATCAGAAGAGAAGTTTTTATTACTGTTATTTAATTAGTGGGAAGGATATATTATAATAGGAATGAAATGGGACAATGGATGGTGTAAAGTGAAGGTTTGTAGATTTAGTGTTTTATGTTATGATTTTTATTTTATTTTATTTCATTTCAATAACGTAATTTTATGTTCTTGGATAAGTTATTGTAAGGATTATAGTAAGGTATGGTGATTGAAGGATTATTCATGTTACTCCTTCGTCATCAAGAAAAAAAATATGTTAGGAGCACAAAGAACTAATGTCAAGATACTAGAGGAAGTAAACATAACAAAATAATGAGAGACAGAAAATTGAATTTGTTGATGGAAATATGCATATAGTTACAAAAAAGAAATTGTAGACATGTGTAGTCCAATCATCATATAAAAACTAAAGATAATTTCAAAAAAATAAATAAAGAAAAGATTGAGAAAAAAACACCAGTGTGCAGGTTTAAGAGTTGGGTTTTCTCAGGATTAGGTGGAGCTCTAAAAGGATTGAGGCTGTCAAAACTATAGACACTAGATTTTTCACATCCTTTTATTTCCTTATCCTAATGTTCATTGGAAGTGATTGCCTTACTAGCTTGATCTTTCTCTATCTTATTTTCTCTTTTTCTTTCTCCTTGTGGGCAGTCTGTTGAGGAGGAGTGCCAGGGTGAATATCCAAATGATTTGTTATCCAATCTGAAGTCGTGGACATATCAAGCACAAGATGGTTAAGGTTCTCTACTATATATTATAGTGTAATTGTCTTAGCATTCATCATACTTGTCATATTTTGGTTGAAGAGATTTAGTTATAGAAATTGATACTCAAAGTTTGAAAGAGTAGTCTCTTGAGATGGAAGAGTAGAAGTAGATGGAGCGTCTTGAAGTGTTTATTTTCTAATATATGTTGCTGCTTTAACTCCTATTCTTGCTACGTGATCAATGTATGCCTCCCCAATTTCTTATTCCAACATAAAGTTTCCTCTTATTGTCTTTTTAATATCCCATACTCAGCAGCATTTTTCACTTATTCTTTCATTTAGGGGTATTAGAAATGCCAAAAGGGGTAGTCTGAGTTTCTTCCTTTCTTCCTCAACCCTTGGAATTGCTTTTACATACTTGGCAATCCTTATAATGTAGTGAGCTATCACAAACTCAAACTTCTTATTTGCAAGCACAACAATCCTATTAGCTAGCATCCAAGAGATGTTGATGCAATTTTCATTTAATTGACACTGCCATTTATAATCCATACGACAAGTTGATGGACAATAAAGCATGGTTCTAGATCTCGAAATTTTTGCTATTGGAAAAGTGGTATAGAGCTGTCCCATCTATAATGGACAACCAAAAATGGTTAAAGTTTTGCTTGAATTTAGCTGGCTGTTTTAAAAATCCCATCCCAGGTATGTTAAAGCACTATGCTATCTCCTAAGAATTTAGGACATACTCCTTGCCCTTGAGCTAAAAGAACATTATTCTAGCCCTTTTATAGGATCACAGTCATCACCCAGCGCCTTTGGTGTGGTTGAGAATTCCTCTGTCAAGTCTAAATGTGTAGTCTTCTTAATTCTGGAGAAGAAATACCATCCAATAACTTCTATGAGCTCCATCACTGGGTCAAGAAGGTTGTGCCCTACTAAATCATATCATTTGATGAATTTGCCTTTATTAATCTTTCTTTTAGTTGTCTTCCTAACTAAGTTTACCTGATCTTGCTGTCAAAATTCTAACACAAGAGGTCTAAAAAAATGAGGAATCGACGGCTTGAGATGGTTGAGTATATGTTTCAGTTAGAGTTTTTGAAGGCTATATTTCTATTTCTTTCTCCTTCCCTTTTCTAGTTCATTGCCTTTTGAGGACATGAGGAGTTGAAGATGGCTCTTTTATTTTCCTTTTTTTTTTTTTTTTTGCATTTCGAGTACCTTGAGATATTCTTCTCTTAGGCTTCCTTTTAAAAACTTGATGAAGAGTCTTGTTGGGGTTTTTCTTCACATGTTTCTCAATTCATTTAGGTTTCTCTCTCTTAGCTGCCATTGGGTTTTGGATAAGTTCATTTGATTCTTGAGAGTTAAAATCATTGAGGGAGAAGAAGAAGATAGAAATAAATTTTGAGAATATTTTCAAAATCAAAACAAATTAACAATTATTCTTTTATCTAAAATCAAGGATTGTTGGAACCCCATCAATGAGCATTAGTACCCCCTTCAAGGGTTGAATATAACATACTCCTTCAATTTCCAATAGGCTAACAATTACTATAATTTCACAATAGTCATGAAAATAATTTTTCCAAAGATTATGGGTAATTTCAATGATCATGGAACACAACTAGTTTTACTAGGATTTCTTGTGGCTATTTAATAGGCATTGATGTTGCTTCAACAGTCATAGACTAGTTTCCTACTCCTAAAACCCTTCAACATAGATTTTGAACCTTTTTAAAACATTAATGCCTAATCAATGAATTCAATGAACTTAAAAGTTTCATGAATTTAAATAAAATGGATAACTTGGTGAGACATCATATTATTCATCCTTAAAGACATAGAATCTTAAGAAATGAGTTATATGAGCCATAGATTTTTAAAATTTCATGAATGTAACAACATATACAAATCAAAGCAATATCAATGCTTAGACTGTACTATTTTGAAGCACTTTACAAGATATGCCCATTAATCATGCCAAGTTCATTTTTAATGAACTGCACTCTTTCATCCCTCAAAGGCTTTAAAAAAATCTCTGCTAATTGAATTTCGTGTTTATTAATTCAAGCATAACATCTCCATCATTTACAAGATCTCTAATGAATTGTCAAATGTTTATGTGCTTACTCTTAGAATGTTGAATGGGATTTGGTGTTTGTTAAATATTTGTTAGAAGATGTTTTACTAGTACCTAAAATTACAAAATCTTTAACTTTCTATTCAAAAATTTGTCACTAACAATGCTTGTTTTTTTAAATTTTGGCCTTCACATTTTCTCATTAAGGATTACGTGACTAAGGCAATCCTAGTTAACAGATCAAGTGAGTAGGGTTTGTATGTTCTTCCACTAATGCTAAAACAAGCTTAGTGGAATTTTTTTTAAAAAAAAAAGCCTCTTTTAAAGACTGGCACACCAAATATGGTCATGTGCAAAATCGAACAGTATCAAAAAATAATAAAAATAATAGGCCTATTAGTTAGCTATAGAGTAATTAAATACTTATTCAATCTCATAACCTGTAATTGTTATGAAAATTAATAAAAGAAGCAATTAGGTGTCTTGATTATGATCACAGTTTTCATGATTCATCTAAAAGAAACACAAAATGAATTAAATGATTTTTGCTTGTTAAGTTGTTGTTCGTCCTTAACTATCTGCTCAATTTTAATTGTTTCTTGATCTATAAAGATTGCTTAATACCATATAATTCAGGAACAAGGGTTAGTTTAAGTGTTGGGCTTGAATTAATTAAAATAGGGCAGATTAGGATTTATCTTGCTTTGGCTAAGTTCTTGGCTAAGTAATTACTAATAGAATAGTAACTATTCATAAGATATTTGTTAGTGGCACTATTCATACGATATTTTTTGGTGGAGTTAGGTGATGAGCCTATACTTGTTTCGAAGCAAGGCTAGTTAGTCCATTTGGACTCTCTAGTCCCACCCTCTTGAGGTAAAATTCCATCTTTTGCTAGGTTTTTTGACCAGTTTTGTGCTTTTAGATATAAATTTTTAATTTTTCTAAATTTAGATTTCCTTGTGTTTATTAAATTTCAATTTATTATACGAAAAGAAATATGTGGCATTAGAGAGGATAATGGAGAGTCCCTTTATGAGTATCGGGAGAGATTCAAGGAGTGTGCAAGCTGTCCCCACCACCTAATTGCTGACCAGGTTTTAATTCAGTATTTCTACAGAGGATTGTTAACAATGGATAGAAGCATGATAATTT
>CATIWR010330255.1:0-11810 GCA_949677035.1 Omphalea diandra | reverse complement strand
GATTGAAGTATCATTATGCATTTACTTTCTGAGTATGCAAACTCACTCTTTTGTATGAAATCTTATTTCAGGAAGAGTAGACTAAAGATTGCATCCAATATACTTTTCAAAGTCGCTGTCTAGCAGTGTAATAGAGGTTGGATCAGTATGCAGTCAGTTAGTATTTTAATTTGATTATTCATGTATGTTTTGTTGTAAAAAAATTTACTAAATGGTGAACAAGAGACATAATAAAAAAAAAATTTAATCAGGTCTTTTAAATGACATGTGGTCAAGATTAAAGCCAAGAGAATTTTTGCTAAGATATTAGTTATTCTAATGATGAAACACTTCATGTGCATTATCCATACTCATTCTTTGAAAAACAACCATGCTCCCCTTTTGTTTTCCCTTTAGTGGCTTCATCTCATCTTGTTTTCTCTTACTATTTTGCTCTCTCTTCTTCTTTTTTTCTCATCACCTTCTTTTCATTCATCTTCACTTTCATTTTTTTTTCTTTTTCTCTTCTTTTTTTTTTCAAATGATGCGTATATAAGAGCAAACATTCAAAATATCAATATACCACCATCAAACTTGAATTTGTTTTTATGATGCAAAAAATAACAATAAATGATCTTTTTTTGTCAATTCTTCAAATTTGTACATATGCATATGAATGACCCAACACACAACACATCATTATATAACATATGCATATGAATGACCTAACACACAACACATCATTATATAATCATATCCTAACTTTATTCTATTGATAAGGGAGATAAACTATTATTTAGGCTATATGGTTATAATAAGGGTTATAGGTTAAAAAAGGAAAGGCTATTAATACTCTATAAGGAGTATTTTTATAAGGCTCAAAATGGTTGACAAGGGTTAATGTAAATCAAGGTATAGATAGGGAATAATAGGGCAAACAAAGAATTCCTAATCATCTTTATATGATTGCTAAGTCTAGGATTTCACCTTAAAAGATGGTTTAGTAAGTTCTAACATGTGTAAAAGTATTCACTGATCTAAGTCATGCATGGTTATCAATTTCAATTTCAAAATCCATATTTCACCAAGTTGTGCTTAAATTGTTCTATTGTTATAATTAACTATAAATCAAACATATTAATCAAGATCAAATCATTATCATAAGCAAATTTAACTCAACTGATTCAAATAATTGGTTATCAAATTCTTCATTGATTATTCACTTTAGACCTTGAAATTATCCCTTAATCATCTAAATTATCAAAATTTAACATTCAAAGCATAAATTTGGCACATGAAATCCCCTAATTCCCCCAAACATATAAATTTATCAATGTCCTTAATGATGCAATGAATGTAAAAGAGAGAAGAGGGATAAATAAGGATTACCTTAATAGAGGCAAAAGCAACAAAATCTACAATTAAGATAAGCATTCATGCAAAAACTAAGAGTATAAAACATAAAGCAAAAAAGACATATAATAATAATAATAAAAGAAACATGTTAGTTTAAGGTTATTAGCTTGACCCTTAAGAGTGGTCACTTAAGCTTTATCTTAGGTTTATGATTTTCCTTCATTAATATTAGATGCATGTAATTCATTGGACTCAAAACCCATAAATCATTGATTACCATTCTAAATACTTTTTTTCTTTTTCTAGACCCATTTTCATGTTCTTGGTTTACGTCATTAAACATTGGAACAAATGAGGTATCTTATTCTCCAAAATATGCATGATCATAAAGATAAGGAAATGAGTGTAATTCAAAGTGAGGAGAATGCAAAAGATAAGGAGGGGTCTTTATTACCTCATCATAGTTCAATCCATCAAGAAGGAATATTGAAGAGGGGTTAGTATCATGAATTTCAAAAGGGAAAGAATTACTTACCTTGCATTCATTAAAAATAAAACTGTATTATTCAAGCTTAAAATTTCTTCCTTTTTATTGATAAACTTCATGCTCATTCTCTTATTTTTCATCAATGCTCAAGTACTCTCATCCTTCATAGGTGGCCTTCCTTGCGACTTTCCTTCCTCAATAAGCTTTTTGTTCTCCTTATGCCCCTTTAATCTCAAAGGAAAAGGTATAGGAAGCACATAAGGAATAACTTCTTCTTTTGGATTGTTTTCCTTGATTAGCTTTTAGTTTTGTCTTCTTTATTCCCAGTTCCTTCCTTCTTTTTTCGCCTTTAAATTTATCTTTTTGCTACTCCTTAATGTAATTGATTTGACTTGCTCCCAGGGATTGGGCTCATAGATGTTAGATAAGATATAAAAAGATCTAAAGTCTAAGGCATTATCTATATGTCCTATTTGAATCTCAAGGTTATAAAAAGAGGAAGAATAATTTTCTAGTTTTTCATCTAAACTTTTTATCATCTCATCTTAGTTTTCTAACCTAGCATCAATTTTGGTGATGAATTTCTCTAATAGGCTTTATAGGTTAAACTCCTCCTCTTGGGGTTAGTGGATTGGTGATTGATGAAAAAAAGGAGGAGGTTCAAAATTAGGATTCAAATAATCATTATTAAACAAAGAAAAGTTAGGGTGGTTTTACCAATCAAGGTTATCGGTATTATAGTGAGGATTGTTAGATTGGTGATTGAAATTCCCTATAAAACTTACTTATCCTTATGTAAAAGGATTCCTAAATTGTCAAGTTATACTTGTATGGCCAATACCTCTACACAATTTGCATACCACCTACAAAATAGAAGAAGAAACCATATTATAAGTCATAGAATTTATTTGCTAAGTGAGGATAGATACCTAAGCTTGTAATGTTTTAAGCGCATCCATGTTGTGAAGTTATATAAATGTACAAAAAAATAAAAAAATAAGAAACACAAAAATTCTAGATTAATATAGAAATAATTGCTTAGTATTAATGTCACTGATTGACAACTTATGTGTTATATGAATAACCACTTGAATTGCAAGTGCACAGGTCAATAAGTAATAAAGTGTATAGGAATACAGATATTGTTCCCATAAAGTTTGCATGATAAGTACTAAGCTTTATGTTCCTTGTATTAGCTATAAATCTAATTTCAAAGAAGGTTTAAACTAGAATTAAAGTAATTGCTAAGAAAATAATCAACAGAAGAAATTAGCTAGGGGTTCAACTTCACTTGTTAACTACTTATGGTATATGATCTTTCATTCAATTGATTCATTCATCTAGTGTTACTATTGGATCACTTAGATGATTAATTAATCTCTCTCAAGTATCAACTAACATACAAGAACATGTTAAAATAAAAGTCTTTCAACACAATAGTGAAACATTATGTTATTGCTAAATAAAGTAAGATCTAAGTGATAGCAATAAACTATTAAGGTCTCTTAACACATAATAGATTAAAGGAATCATCAAAGGTCCATTTTAAGAAAAACTTCTCACCATAATCGATTCATAAAACACAATATGATTAAGGGCCCTTTAATCAATAATAATAAGCACACAATGATTACTAACACAATAATGAATAAAATAAAATAAAACTTAAATTTAAAAATCATAAGAATTAAAAAAAGATCGGCTAGAAACCTAACTTAAATATAATTAGCTCACAATAGAAGAAATAGAAGAAGAAACAATCAAACAAATGATATTGGAGGCCATGGACTTCAAATTTTAAAGCTCTTGAATGATAGCCCTCTTACTTTTCTCTACTTTTAAACCCTTAATTGATTGATTTCTTGGCTTTTTGGGCAGTTATTTGATGATTATTCTCCCCTCATTCCCTAGTTATTGATGGGGTTTTGCCTCCTTAAATAGTGCTCTTGAGGTATTTACCAAGTTGGAAGCTTGGAAAATTGGAAAAGGAAGAAATTGGAGAAGATTTGAAAATCTCATTTTTTTTAATTTCTCCAACACACAACCATGCACACAACTATGCCTTTTTGTGATTCCTCAGGCATGATCATGGCATTTGATTATGTCATGGTCGCAGTTTCCTATTTTGATGGCACACAACCATATCTGAAAGGAGCATGGCTGTGTTTGGAGGTCGTGCTTCGTTTCAACCCATGTTTGACCATAAAGTTGCATGAATTACTCAAGCATAAAACATAAAAGTTGTAGTCCTATATGTCATCTTTACAATGCCTTTTGAATCACCTCATTTGAAGTTTTGTATAAGGAGTCATGCTTGAAATACCGAGTTGTGATGAAAACTAAAACTTAGGTTGCCTTTTCTTTTTTTTTTTTTTTTTTTATCTTTGGTCACTTTTCTCCTTTTTATCCCTATAAAACACAAATATCATCCATAAGGTTCTTTTATAGGTTAAATTAAATCATGAACTTAACTATTTAGGAGAATTAATCTATAAAATATATGAAATTATACGCCAAACAAGTATTATACAAATTTTTTTGACAAATAACAAGTAATAGTTTAGAACTAAAACTAATTATGAAACTAAAATTAATAATATATATTATTTCTTTACAAATTTGATATATAAATTTCAAGTTCAATGTTCATTCTTTATATTTATTAAATCAAATTTTATATTTTTATTTTTATTTTAAATATTTAAGTGTAATCTAATATAAATAATAATCATATTAAATAACATTTGATTTAACTTTAAATACATAATATTAGTTTTATTTATTTATTTGTATAAATATATAACCAATTTCTATGTTTATATTAAAAAATATATTCAAATACAGGCCAAAACCAGCTATATATATCGTTTCTCTTACTAATAGTTTTGGATGCTTTTGTTAGTGTGGAGGAGCTTAACATAACTTTTCACACCTCTCTCTCTCTCTCTCTCTCTAATCTAAAACAAATGAAAACCATAATAATAATAATAAAAGAAAAAAATCTTCATTTTTTTTATAGTAACTAAATGCTCTCTCCCTCTCTATCTCCACCTCAAGAATGTTCAACGATTGATACTGCCAATTAACCTACTCAACTTGTCTTATACTTTGGCAAATAATTATATTTGCTCTTTGTCTTTGAGCCTATGCGGTTGTTTTGATGCATCACACATGCATATTTTCTTTCTTTCCCTCTTCACTAACATAGAGTACAAGTCTATTTTCCTTTTCATTTCCTCTTTTCTCTTCATTACTTCTCCATGTACATGTTTTACCCCTCTTCTTTAAGAAATAATTTGAATGCAAATTTTAATATTTATTTCTACTTATAATTGTAAAAAAAGGATAGATTTTCATACTTATACACTGTTTTGGGTTCTTCACAACCAAACATGGCCTTATAAGAATATTAGTTGAAGGGTAAGGAACTCAGCTATGTTGCAAATGATGGTTCCTTTTTTCTACCTTTAGACTACAAATCAAAAAGGCTTTCCATAATTATGGCTCTTTCACTTAAAAGTTCTAATATATCAAATGATTTAAATCTCCAAATCCATTTGTAAGATTTGTTTTATTTACTACCAAAACTTTTTTAAAAAACATTAATTAAAGGCTCCAATGAGATTTTGAAGTTATTAACCTCATCTCATAATATTATACTTTCTTGGGGAATTCTCATTTGTTTTATTCAATTTTCAACTTCATGGAAATATTTCATTGGTTTTCTTACTTTAATGATGAGGCATTTTGCCAAGATCTTTCCTAGTTAAAAACAAGGAGCTTATGAAATAGTAGTCGGAATATACATAGTTTTTTCCACTAATTTGTGACTCGTTAAACTATTTTTATATTGCTTATGAGAGTTCTTTGTATAAATGTTCTTTGTATGTCCATATATAGTGGAATGATGAGTGTCAATCAATGAGTTTGCTTCATCGCAATCATAGTAGGATTTAGGGGTAATCCCTCTTTATTTGAGTGTTGCATAGAATAGTTATGGTAGGAAACTAGACAAGCTTGAGTGAGATAGAAGAAGATAGCTTATTGCAAAGGTCGCAAAGTTGCTCTCTAAAATTGGTTAAAGATGAGACAATAAGCCATAATCGTTTCATTAGTGCATTGATTGGTTAAGTAGTAAGACTAAAACGATACAAAGCTAAATTGGTAAAGAATATATTGATTGGGATATGGAGCTTAATGGAGGATTTTGATCTTTAAGTACTTGAAATAGAAAATGGATACAAAAATATATTCCTATTCACATTTGGTAATGGACGAGAAAGACGATGAGTGTTGTTAGGGAAACAATGGTTAGTGCAACATAGTCTATTAGTATTAAAGGAGTGGAATCCATCATGGAAGGTGGAGGAAATAGACTTGGAACATGAAGGTTTCTAGGTCAGAGTTCGAGGCTTACCTCTCAATCAAATGAATAGAGAGAAAGTCATGAGGATAGGTAGGTCCTTTTTTGCTAGTGTTGAAGAACTTGATTATAGGTGATGAAGGAACTAGGTAGGGCAATATTTGCATGTCAAGATTATAGTTAATGTTAAGAATCTCATTTTGGAAGGATTCATGAACTGCCATCATAAGAAGTAGGACTATGTTAGATTAAGATATGAGCGCCTTCTCCTTTATATGCATGTGTAGAGTGTTAGGGCATGAAGAGAAGCAATGTATCGATATGGATTTAATGGAAAAACTAAAGCTTAAGGGGAACAAGATACATAATTACAGTCCTTGGATGAGGGTGGAGTATGAAAAGGGAAAAAAAGGTAGCTCAGAAGGAAGGCACGAACTTCAATCCAAGCCAATGATGAGGATAGGCCATTGTACTAGCTTTGCACCTTCATAAATCATTTACTGATCATTACATTCGTATGCAAAATTCATATGCATAAAGGTTAACTCATTACTCAAACACAATTCAATATGTATTATTTAAAATACATATATATTAACCCACTTAATATTGGTAACCACAAACTGATGTCTATCTAGGTATATGTATATGACACAAGGAAAGAGAGAGTTGGAATTCAGTTGACAACCAATGCTCCATGGGTCTATACATAAAACTTTATGCTCAAAAATAACCAAACCTTATGCTTCAGTATTCGAAAAACATAATTGCAATTTAGTGAGTCGTGACTTAATGAAAAATAATAATAATCAAATTCTTATGGCATAACCAACAACCAAACATCATTATGATACATTACAAGTATAAGAATTGTCTATGCAAGTGCAAATATAATAGATTTATTTTGTTATCGCCTTATAAGGCAAAACATTGCTCTTAGGGAATTCATATGATTTAAGTGACATTGGATTTCACTAGCTAGCTTATAACAAGTGAATTGTTTGATCAATAACATGTGTCAATAGGTCATATTGGTCCTTTTTCCAAGTGATTTGCAAGTGTTTAGCAAGTCAGTCATAACATTCTTTTAGTTTCATATGCAAGTGTTCATTCACAATGGTATACTAAGTAATCAATAAGATCATATAAGTCTCATTTGACTTGTATTCTCATGTAAAATGTTAGAATTCAATCACATATACATGTAATAGAACACAACCATATCATAAAATCATCACACATATATATTAAAATCCAATTATGGCTTTTACTCACCTTTGATGCAATTAACCTTTATGATAGGTTTGAACTTCTCTCTTATGCTTTCTTAATGTGTTGAGATACTAAATTTTGATATTTACATTATTATAAATATGTCAAAATGAGTTCACATACTTGACATGCAACTATGCTTATGTTCCATGCATGTGGGTCAAGTTCTTAATCTTATTTTTCTTGTATGGCAACCTGACCTTGCTAAGCTATAACTGTAATAACTCTTACTATATTTATTCAAATGACTTTATTCTTTTTTATACATAAACTAGACATATAGTAATATCACATATTCAAAGATCAGGTCAATATAAGGTGTACAAAAAAATATAATGAATTTAAAAAATTTTCCATATTTTAATGTGATTGCAGTCTGATCAGGTATTACAATATTAGCCAAATCTCTACTTGTATAAATCCAATTGCAAAACAGATTTTCAAGAAGTTATAAAACACATAAAGGAACATTTTTTTTATGTTTTACACATTGCCAAGTTCAATATATAAAGTCACCAAAACAAATGATCAATATCAGGGTGAGTAGGTTTCAATACATTAAGTATCAGTCGCAATAAAGGAGCAATATCTCATCAACCATAATATATTTGGCAAAACTATTTTACAAGAATGTAGAATGTACATAAGTATACAACTGTTAAGTTCGAAAAATCACCAAATTCCTATTTTATGGCCATCAGATTCTTGGAAAATAAAATTAAAAGACTAATGAGGTTTCATCAAGTTTAAAGTCAGTCACAATCAATGAGCCATATCTTTTTCCACACAACACATTAAGCAAAAGTATTTTACAAGAATTTATAAGGGATATAATCATACAAATTTCATATTTTGCATTTTGACAAGGTCATCAAAATAAATAAAAACATCCAGACTAAAGAGATTTCAGTAGGTTGTGAACTAGCCCTAATGAAGGAGCCATAGTTCTTCACACACACCAAATTAAGCAAAACTATTTTACATGCATTTAGATGGGGTATAAAGCTAGAACTTTCATGGTTTACACTTTCCATGATTCCTCTTCTAGTTTTATGAAATCATGGGTACAAAAATCTAATCTAATAATAAAACTAACACAATCAACTCTATTTTCTTAAGCTTTAACGTTTAAACATGAGTTTTATCACAAATGTGATATGAACGAGGCTGGTTTTTAGATCTTAGTTCATATGTAGCACAAGTCCCAAGCCTTTAATTCAAAGATCAAATAAGATTAACTCTTAAATTCAAATTAGACCTCTAGAAAACTTATTTTCTAGCAACCTGAATTATAAAGATTCAAGAGATGTTAATCTTAACCTTAAATTAACTAACTTAAGACCTAGATTAAACAAGTTTGTGAAATTATTAAGAACACACTTAACAATTTCACCAAGTCCTATTAAGAATTCAAGAAAAGAATTAACTCTCACAAGCAATTTTGCTAAAAGAAATACTTTTCATTCATTCATTTGGCTGAACAAGAAGGGGGTATTTATAGCCTTTTCTAAGAATCACTTCCTAATGAGATCGAATCTATCTATAATATTTAAGAACAAGGATTCTCTTAGGCTAAATAGGAAATAACTAAAAGATACATCAAATATCTTCCTAATTATAAAAGAAGTTTCGTATATAAGAAAATGACAAAAGTTCTCAATTAGTTTAAAAGGGTATTTCGGCCTAATGAGGAAGAAATAGGAAAATCTTTAAGATTGGCTGAATTGGGCCTCCAAAAAAGGTGTCCTGGCTAAATATCAATGGTCATAGGCCTCTCCATATGTTGGGCTCCATTGGATCAAGTTGAAGGCTTCCTTTGAAGATTCCAAGCTATTATCTCCCTATAGTTAGGCTTTTTGTTCTTCTTGGGTCAACCCAATGGTTATGTCTTATTGCTTGAATGCTCTAATTGCTTTTTAAAACTTTTTTAGCCTTCCCCTTTATGATTGAGCCTTAAAGTTGAAGTGGATCTTTGTGCTTGCCTTGGATATTTGCATCATTCCCTCCTTCCTCATGAGGATTGATCCTCAAATCAAAACCTTCATCAAAGTCAAAAGGAGATAAATCAACAACATTAAAAGTAGCACTAACATTGTAACCATTAGGTAAGTCAATCTTATACGCATTATCACTAACCTTTTCTAACACTTGAAAAGGTCCATTGCCCCTAGGGTTTAGTTTGCTCTCTCTAAGATTAGAAAACCTTTTTTTCCTAAAGTGTACCCAAACCTAATCAACAGGTTGAAACATAAGTTTTATATGCCCTTTATTAGCATGTTTAGCAAATTGTTCATTCTTTTTTCAATGTTCATGCAAACCTTCTCATGCAAAGATTTAACAAATTTTGTCTTCTTTTTCCCATCCGAGTCTAATCTCATGTTTATAGGTAAAGGAATTAAATCCAAAGGACTTAAAGGAACAAATCCATAAACAATTTCAAAAGGACAATAATGAGTAAATGAGCGTACACTACGATTATAAGGAAATTCAATGTGTGGAAAATATTGTTCCCATGTTTTCAAATTCCTTTCAATCATCACTTGTAATAATTATCCTATAGTTTGATTTACAACATCGATTTGTCCATCAATTTGGGGGTGATATGCAGTAGAAAATAATACCTTAGTTCCCAACTTTGCCTATAAAGTTTTCCAAAAGAAACTAAAAAATCTTATATCCCAATCACTAATAATAGTTTTAGGCATACCATGTAATCTCATAATTTCATTGAAAATTTTCCCACAAATTTTTCCAAAAGAAACTCAAAAATCTTGTATCCCTACCACTAATAATAGTTTTAGGCACACCATGTAATCTCACAATTTCTTTGAAAAACAAATTTGTAGCATTAATGGCATCATTAGTTTTATGACATGGAATGAAATATGCCATTTTAGAAAATCTATCAACCACAACTAAAATGGAATCATTACCTTTCTTAGACCTAGGTAAACCTAAAATAAAGTCCATTGAAATATCAACTCAAGGTATGCTAGAAATAGGTAAAGGCATGTTTAATCCATGTGGCTTAGATTTAGACTTGGCTTGTTTACATGCAACACATTTATTACAAATATTTTGAACATCTAATCGCATACTTGGCAAATAAAAGTGTTTATCCAAAACATCTAAAGTCTTTTGTAATCCCTTTCCATGTGCTTCCCTCACAAGCAATTCACATAAGGAACAACACATTAGTTGTTATTCTTAAATAAGAACCTATCACACCTAAAATATTGTTCAAGAGTAAACTTTTAACAAGCAATATAGAATCGGCTAAAGTCATGTTCTTATTTATACAATTCCTTGATACAATCAAATCCCAATAACTTAGCATCCAAATTAGAAAGAAGTACACACCTTTAAGATAAAGCATCGACTATAGTATTGTTCTTACCTTGTATATACCTTATGAAATATGGAAAAGATTCTATGAACTCACTCCATTTGGCATGTCTTTTGTTAATCTTTTATTGCCCCTTTAGGTACTTTAAACTTTCATGGTCGGCATGGATAACAAATCGATGCAAACAACCAAGCCTAAAGCAAAGGATCCACTTCAACTTCAAGGCCCAATCATAAAGGGAAGACTAAAGAAGTTTAAAGATGTAATTGGAGCAATCATGCAACAAGGAATTACACTTTGATTAGTCCAAGAAGATCAAAGGATGTGTGAAGCCAATTAAAAGCTGATGGGAGCTTAAACTCTTTAAATGGAGCACTTAACTTAATACAATGGAGCCCAACTTGTGGAGAGCATCCAAGCATGACCGAATTTAGCCAAGGCATGTAAAAAGAAGCCCAAGGCATGTAAAAGGAAGCCCAAGGCATGTAAAAGGAAGCCCAAGGCATGTAAAAGGAAGCCCAAGTCATGTAAGCAAGGAAATAAGGCCCAAAGTCAAAGATTTTTACAAGATTTCCTTAGTTGGCAATATTTCCTAATGTCATTAGGATTTTCTCATTAGATTGAATCCTCTTCCTTTTCTATTTAGGAAGAGTTGTTCTTTAGTTAGGAAAGTATCTTGGTCTAATCTTGTTGACCAATCATAATGTTTCCTTAGTTTTCCTATTTAGTTTAGGATTGCCTTTTCCTTATTACATTAGGAAATCTTGAATTCTGTTAGGGAATGTAAACCAAATCCTAATTAGGTTTGGATTAAGCATTGTAAGGCTATAAATAGCCCTCATATTCTGCCAAGAGGCAATAAAGAATTCAATCAATATTATTATTGTTAGCAATTTTGCTTGTGAGATTAAATTCTCTTCTTGAGTTCTTGAGTGGACTTGGTGAGATTGTTGAGTGAAGGCTTAATAATTTCACAAACTTGTTAATTTTGATCTTAAATTGGCTTG
>CATIWR010330159.1:0-16658 GCA_949677035.1 Omphalea diandra | reverse complement strand
TATATATATATATATATATATATAAAATTGTATTTTTGTAAATTTAATTTTTTTTTAAAAAGAACTGAAATATTTAAATAATGGAAATGAACCGGACCGATCCATTAGTCCTGAATATCTAAATTGGACCGAATCAAAAATTGGTTCAATTCAAAATAGATGTTTTCTCATTTCAGTTCAGTTCCAATTTTTTTTCAAATAATTGATTTTTCAATTTGATTTCAGATAATTTTAAATAACTGATCAAAAATCAAAATGATCACCCTTATATGCAGCTACATACTTTTATTTTATAAGATTGTATATTTAAGTGCTAGGTGACATAGGAAACAAGACTTATGAGTGTGGTTTTTAAACTGCAATAGACCAAGATTTAGGAGACACTAGCAACTCTCTGATACTCATAATGATATCATTCTCACTAACAGTGTTAGCTCATTTCTCTTTTAAGGTTTAGTTATGCATCATAGGTCAAGTTTATTCATTTTGTCATAACCCCAAATTGATCTAAATTTGGATCTCAACTTAATGAATAGCTTGATTTGGCCCATATATGTTGCTTTTTAACTAGTCTCTAGCTATTCTCTTCAAGAAGCATCATCTTCCTCAAGAAGTATTGTTCTCTTTAGAAAACACTTCTCTCTTCAAGAAGTGTCATATAAGAAAAGAAACATCATCCAATATAAGAAGCATGCTCACTCTTGTATGGATAGTCCACCTAAGTTGATATGTAAAAAACCATGAATTAGGCACAAAAGGTGGGCATATTTTAGTGGAAACTAAAAAACTGATAAAACCAAATCAGTTCTATTGGTTCGATTTGATTTAGATATAATTTCACCTCGGTTTGATTTCTTTTTAAAAAAATTTTAGTTAATTAAGTTTGGTTTAGTTTTTAAGTAAAAAAAATTTCAGTTGACTTGTATTGATATAATTTTTAATAAAATTAAATCAAATTAGATTGAATCAGTATTAAATTCTATTTGAAATTCATTATTTATATATAAAAATATATTAAAAATATATTTATATTAAATTTAGGATATATTATAAGAATGATTATTTATGTTAAAATATTTTCAAAATAATTTTTTTAAAAAAATTTAATTTAAATCAAACCAAACCAAACTGAAATGAAATCATATTAGTTTGGTTCGATTTGGTTTGTAAATACATTTAGTTTGTTTAGTTTTTATATTTTTTAAATTTTGGTTTTTGATTTTTTCAATTTGACTCAATTTGAACCAAATGTCCACCCCTCTTAGGTATTTTGTTCATTTTATCTCACGTATTGTTACTCTCATTTCTAAGCAGCAATCTCTAATTTAACCCTCAACATAAACTTTCAACACAATATTGGACTCCTCTCTCACCTTCTCTTGTCTTGCAGGCCCTTGTCCAAAAAGACTTGAGCCATCTAGCCTAAACTCAAGAAGACTTGCAGACTAGTCAGATTGATACCATAAAGCGACATCAATTGGTGCGATGAGTGTAGACTAAACCAATAGTCCATTATTTCTTAGTCATGGCCTCTCCTAACGACTTCAAATCCTAGCAACCACACAATCACTTAGATGTGATAGAACCCAAAAGCTCCTATATCATAACCTCCCATCACTCTCTCCCCTTGGTAATACAAGGAGATAAACCCCGAGCAACGTAACTGACAACAACTAGAGCATAATCCTAAAATCATTGAGCCATTACCAACCTTACAGTTGCTTATTAAGAGTTCACCTTCATGTTATAAGAACTTAGGAAAACTCTTACATAGAATTAAGAATAGATGGTCATACCATAGACATGTTGAATGTCCCTAGCCCAAAATTAGAGTTCTCTTATACTCACTTCAACTCATCTAGACCAAGCTAGAGGATAACCATATTACCATTCAACTTAGGTACAAGAAGAATCGACCCTAAAAGACAATGTTGGTTAGTAATATGAGGTGCTTGATAAAATAGAAAAGTCCTTCTATAGACCCATTGATAGCTAGTTGTTCCTTCATATAGCTTATTCTTGGTTGATGAAGCCCTCCATAAGAAGATAATAGAGACAGTCAAAGAAACACAAGGTAAATAACATTTTGCTCTTGATTATAATACACTATGATCATAATAACCCTATTTCACAGGAGGTAAAGAATGAGCTTATGCTAAGAAATTTCAAGCTACCTTACATTGATAATTATGATGATTTGTGAGCACCTTGATTTCATTACTACACTCGAAGGAGTAGGATTTTGCTTGTGACTTTTAACCTTTTATCAACCATCAAGGGGTTGAGAGGACAAGGGTAATAAATTAGTACAATCCCAATCGATGGCGCACATTTGGATCATCAAGGGATCCTTTGGAGGCTTCATGATAGATTAAAATCTTCTTGAAATCAAGTAGCCAACGAGAGGCTAATGTCATTATAAGAATTTACGGAATTATTGACAAAATTTAGTGACACAAAATATTATGTCACTAAATACTTATAGAATTAGGATGGAAGAAAGAAAAATCAAAGTAAAAAAAATATATCGATCGATTAGTGATAGACAGACGAGGCTATTTACATATGAAAATAATACATCAATAAATTTTAACATTAGAACTTAGTAGAAACATATATCGATGGAATTATCTATGAACATAATGTGAAAAGACACATAGAAACTTGGCACCAACATATTTGTCAGCAACCTGTTACTAAATATTTAACGATGATTTTTTTTAATCTAATGCATGACATATTTGTTGTTAAATCCATCAGTAAATTTTGTTTATAATTTTTCTCTTCTTCTTCTTTTTCTTCTATCGAACACACACACACACTCTCTCTCTCATACCCCTTCCCTCTCCAATTCTCCTACCTCTCTCCAGCCTCATTATGTTGCCTCTTGACACCATCATGCCATTGATCATCGTAAACAGTAATAATCTCCTTCACTTTCTCTATCTTTCTATCTCTCTCCCTTTTAATCAATCTATCTCTCCCCTTCTCTCTATCTTTTGTGGCATGAAATCCTCAAAATGGGACTTTGACAGTCACGAAATGGAGTTTTTATTTTAGAAAATTTATTTATTTTGTAGTTCATAATTTATAATTTTAGCTTCATTGATTATGGTTCTAGTGGGAATAAGCTCATTATTTTCATTAGTTATGACCATCCACCCTCATTTTTTAGAAAATACTTGAATCAGACTAATCCATGGGCTATCTAAAATGGGATAGATGATCCCCACATCTAGCAATTTGGCAACCTCTTTTTTAACTACCTCTTTCATGTTAGGATTAAGCCTTATTTGTTATTCTATGGTAGGTCTATGATTGTCCTCCATTAAGATTTTATGCATAGAAAATGTAGGATTAATCCCCCAAATATCTACTATAGTCCAACCTTAGGCTCTAATCTTATTTCTTAAAACCCTTAACAATTTTTTTCTTATGCTTATGTGAGGTCATTGAAAATCATAAACAATAGTGTGTTATTTTTTCCCTAAGAATGCATACCTAAGATGAGGAGGTAAAGGTTTAAGTTCAAGTTAGGGAGTTTTAAAATTGGAAGGTGGAGTTACCTCAAGATATTTTTCATAATCCATTGGTCAACAAGAGAAGAAGAAGGAGGAATATCACAAACCTCAAGAGTTGGGGTGCTTACCTCTATAATGCTTTATATATCCTCTTTCTCCATTCTTACCATGGCTACCTCTTTAATTTCAAGATTTTCTTGCTTTCCCAAAAGACTTCTTTAGCATATTATGTTATAGATTTCTATCTCTTTTTATGCTATTGGTCCAATAATGTAATGATCACACTATAATTTTCTTTAAATGAAATTTTAGTTTCTATTTCTATTTCATCTCCAATGTATTCTAGAATATGGTTAAATGTTTCTTGAATGAATGTTTGAATGATTGATTGGCTTAATGTTTATTTCCCTCTAATTGCTTCCTTTGTATCACACTTATAATTTAACCCCTATTTCTTTTTATTCTTGACAAAGGGGCAGAGATATGTATGATAAAGGAATATTATATTAATACATTTAAGGGGAGCTATAATTAAGGAGAAAATCAATTTTTACTAACTTTGTGTTCAAACTAACATTATATGTTATGCAAATATAATGGAACTTATTTTGCTTTTGCACAATCAATATAAGTTTTCAAAATAAAAAAAATGGAAGATCGTTGACCCAAGTTAGTCAAATTTGGTTAAACTATATTTTTGATCTAGACAAATTAGATTGAAAGTTGTTAATACATTTATCAAGTGCTAATTTTGTAGAAATAAGTTTAAAATAAGCTAGCAAAATCTCTAAGTGTAAAAACTGTCTTGTAAATCATGACCAAGATAAGAATGTTGTGCCCAATAAAGCAAGTCATAACCTCTACCAAAGAGTCGCAACCATAAGCTAACTTATCCAAGGAACTAAAAATGGTAGACTAAAATGCATCTGTAAGTATTGAATTTTAGACCTCAATATATAAAGCCCAATGATGAAATCACTGAAACAAATCCCCATAATGAAAAGGGAATTGCTCAAATAAAGGGAAGGAAAGCCATAGAGAACTTGGAAAAGCCCAAAGACTAAAGACCAAGCCTAAGCCAAGCCTAAGTGGGTTACACAACCCATCAAGCATGGCTGTACAACCTTGCATAAGGTTGTACAACCCTGATAGAGGGATGTTCAACCCATTCTTGACAGTACATCCCACATGCAAATCCTAATTTTAGTACAACACTCTTCTTTTCTATGATTGGATGCATCTATGATGCAATCAAAACTATTCTTGGCTCTGTGCACCCATCCAACACCTATAAATACCCTCCATTTTGAAGGAAAAAAAAGGAGGCTTGGAAACCCTAATGAAACTCTTGCGAAAATTAATTCTCATACATAAAAAACTCCAACCTTAACCTCACCCTACCTTAACCTCACCCTACCTTCTCTAAGGTAGAACTAGGCCTTTTCATTTGCATTTGTGCATTGCCTTAAGCATTTTTGGATGATATTAAACTTATTACTTGCTTATGAGGGCAAAGACATTACAAGGACACACTTAGAATCCTATTTCCCCTTTCTCTTGTCTCCATTTCTTTCTCAATTTATGTTTTCACAACTTAGAAAATGAGAGTTATATAGCCTTATTGGTAGGCTATACAACCTTCTTCTTAGGATGTACAACCCTTCTTCATGGTTATACGACCTTGGTTCCCTACAACATAATAGAAAACCTTCTTTTTTCTTTCAGATTTCTTACTTTTGGGAGTATCTTTTGGATTAAATGATTTTTATTGCCTTTCTATCTAAATGCTTTTATTTTCTTCCTTTTCTTTTATGTTGAAATCATGTTCTAGTCTTATTCTAGACTTTGAGAGGCAATGATCAAGTAAGGAACTTGAGTTTCCTTTGACCTTTAAAGCCTTCTTGAGGTTGGAGTTCATGTTCTAGTTATGTGAATAGAATTTTTGATTATTTGAGTTCCTAGTTTGATGTAGGCATTCTAACTTCTACCATGTTAGGTTTTGCCCTAAATGTTTCAGCTCCTTATGAGCAAGATGAGAAAGGGTTCAATAACCTTAAGACCTCATTTAGGTGAATCTTTACCTCTAAGCTATCTAATGTCCTTCAAATGCTTAACATTATGTGTGTGTGTGTGTGTTCATTCCTTTTATTTTTTTCCATGAATCATGCATTTGTACATGTGTATTGCAAGCTATTTATTTTGGTCTATGATGGTAAAACATGACCATGGACTTAGTCACATGTTAGGTACCTTGACTATTGAGTTATGGTATAGTGACCACCTTATATCTTGTTTGCTTTTCTTTACTCACTTTGTGTTCTCTTTACTCATTTATTCTTAGCTTGACCCATTGCTAACTTGTTTCTTCTTTTGGGTATAGGTGGTTACTTGGGATTAGACCATGTACTTGATCTTAACCACTTTTCCTTAAGGATTATGTGATTATGCATGGTTACACTTTATATGGATGGATGATAATGCATGCAAGAGCTTATACCATGACGCATGATCCCTTTCCCCTTTTGAGTTAATGACTTGGTCTGTTGAATTGAATCATGTTTAAGGGTGATAATTAGACTAATCAATAACTTGGCTAAAATGTTAAAATTGAACCAAAGATGCCTGAAGGCCGGATCCTAATATCTAGGTGGTTTGGGGTGCTTGACCTCTTCCTTAAGCCATACCCAATTATAAATTTGATCTTTGATTGGGTGAAGATGAAATGGGCCTTCTAATTAACTTAGATTAGATTCAGGCTTTGCCTTTCATGGGTTCTTGTCCCAACCAAATTTTGGTGGTGGCTTTAAATTTCCTAGGGATGGTACCAGTGTACTGTCCCACTTTTGGTCTCCTGATCACCACCATTTTGGATTAAAGGCTTTGAAATTGTGCTTAGAGCTAAAGGGACCCCCGATGATCCAATTTCATGTCATGATTAATGGTTGTTACTAATGTAATCCTCTCAATCCCCCAATGATTAATAAAAGGATGGAGTAGCAAATAAAATTTCACTATTCATACGAAGCCTAAGGTGCTCACAGTGGTGACTTTGCTAGAGAGCTAAAATTGACTTCGCATTTAATCTTTATTTCACTTCTAACATTTTACCCCTATTATTGAGTAGTCATTTTGCTTCCATGTAGCCTCCACACTTCACCATGAGCACTAGGTGCCCTTAGACAAATCAATGGTTCTTTAAACTTGAGACAGAAGCTCCATTCGGGCTTAGGAGATTATGAGGAGAATTCATCATTCATGAGCCTAGTACCTTCGAGTATATCAAATAGGGGATCACGACAACCGCCCTCCAAGCTTACGAGAGCCATTTATGATAATAACTCTTTCAACTGATAGGCACATTTAGGAGCCAATAATGCCTTGGAATAGGGTACCCCACTTGTTTGCATTTTTTAAAGGGGAGGTGGTGTCCTCGAAGAACATGGTTAGACATCCTTAATGTAAACATAAATGTTACCCCGCCCCTTTTATGTAATTATTTCCCACATGTAAATACTTACGTATGTCCCTTTCCCCATTATGTAAATACTTTCTATGTACATCCCTCTCTTTTTAAAGGGATTATATTCTTCACTTATACATATTCCTTCATGTGATGTAAAGAATTCTTCTTTTAGTACCCTACTTTATATGTTCTTTTGAGGCCCTAACTCTTCTTGGTCTGAGGTGACCCTATGTATTCTTTAACCCTTGATGGTATAAGAATGGGACTCCACATAGGAAAGAGCCACTAGACTTCGTATGTTGGAGGAATAAGGTTAGGAGGATCTTTTGCAAAATGATTTATGCATATCATGCATTGATTACTTTCTTATGCATCATATTGATAACCCTTGTCTTGTAGCCATCATAAGTCCATCCAAACCCTTATGAAAGAGAAGGGACAACTAACTTGCTAGGAAAAATAAGACTTCAAGTTCAAGTCAGAAACTTGACCCAATCATGGAGTCAACCATACTGTTAGAGGTCTTAGAGAAAATGATGGCCGATTTTAACTACAAGATGGAAGAAATGATTACTGAGGAGGTAAATAAGCATGTCCATGAAATTCTAAAAAAAAGGAGAGACTTTTGCCAATTGGACTGATAAAGGGAAGGCACTAATGGAAGTGCCCCAACCTATGGTGATTGATGATGATCTGTTTGGAATGAAGGAATACCATGAAGGCAAGTTTGCCAATTAAGTGGGAAGTATGTCTACCATTCTAGACAAACCCCTAAAAAGTGAGAACCTTGAAGACTTTGCCAAGTAGCTAGGGAAGATATAAAAAGTTTTGGGAGTTAGGGGTTTAAAGAAAGGAACAAACATTGAGAAATTGCTTGCTCGCAGACCTGAGAAGCTATAACTAATTTTTGCATGCTAAAACTTCCTAAGTTCATGGAACTCAAAATGTGAAGAACCATGTCCATTCATATGTGTTAATCATTATGTTGAAGTTTTTTGAATTATTATTAGAAGGGTTCGCTAAAACTTAGTACTTCAATCAACTAAAGACTGTCAGGGATGACTAGAAATAGTGGTTGAAGCTTTTGAGTAGCACTATATGTGTAATTTAGAATTAGAGGTCACACTACAAGATTTAGAATCTTTATAGCAAAAGACTTGTTGGCCTAGTGCACTAAAGTGTTTAGGAAGTTAAAAAAGAGAAGAGAAAAGTGGTTTGGGTGTTAACAAGTCCCATGTCCACTCCCCAATTCTTCACAATTAAGTATTTCACTCAACTAAACTGGTGTTTTGAAGCTCACACATAACTTATACACATATATTTTATGGCTTATATAAAACCTTTACAATTTATGTTTTTTTTTAGGCTCACACAAAAATCTCTTACAAATTGTGTTTTTAGGCTCACACAAAAACTTCTTACAAGTGTTTTAGATGCTAGGCTAACTCTCAACCTACTTACAAAAGCATTTATTGCTTGCACTAAACAATCAACAACGCATAAAGAAGAGAAAGAAGAATGAGTAGTAAATGGCAATAGTTTGGTTACAATTAATGAAATTCTCTTGCATTTACATATGTTTGGTATAGTATTTATAGCCCACATCCACCAAAGAGATGCTACTCAAAAACTATCCCAAAGTCTTTAAGTTGTGCTAGGCAAATTTTGCATTACATGCTTATCAGGTGAAAGTCGCGATAGCTAATGGCATTTCACAGTTGCAAATTTCTAATATGCATTGAGGAGCCAAAAATTACAACAGAGAGCCCCGTTATATGTCTAACGTCTAATCCATGTGTCCTTCATCCCTTAATTGTCTAAGAAATATAGCCATCTTGTTAACCAACTACTCAAAAGTCACAGTCACGTTAACTTTCTCTTGGACACGACTGAGATTGCAAATTCTTCTATTTGGCGAGGAGACAACACCTTCTTCAGTCACAGTCATGACATATGATTTGCCCTCACAATTTTTAATTTTCAATGGTTGCCTTGGATAGTTGGCGTGCTGTGGCTGTGGCTTTGGTTCCCTCCTTTGTTACTATGAAATTCGCGATTGTGACTCAACTCGTAAATGCCATTGCGATTTCCTTTGTGAATAACCCAAGCTCCCTTTGATTGAGTTGCGATTGCGAATTTACTTGTGAATTCCTCTGTCCTAGCTTTATCCATCCTCAAAGCAAGGTCGCGGTTGCGATTTAAGGGATACTGACCACGAATTTGGATGTTGTTCTTAAAGATGAAGATTTTGACTTCCATCCAACTTCTAATGAAAATGTAACTTATAAACTACAAAACAATACTGAATCAAAGTATTAGAATTGATCAATCTTTATTGTCAAGATCAAAAAAGGCTTATGAATTAGGTTTGACAAACCTAGTCCATCAAGGCTGGTGGGAGCTTTAATGACTACATCCAAAGGTGGAAGAAGACAACTTCAGAGGCAACCACAGGGCCTACAGAGAGAGAATAAGTGAGAATAATTATAAAAGGGGTTTTCCTTGGCATCAACACCAAAATCAGAGGAATATTAGTCAAAAACTTTAGAACCCTTCAAAAGGCAGGTATGCAAGTCGAAGAGTTAAAATCCAAGACAAGAATACAGTATAGGGGAAGAAGAAGTGCTCTAACTTAGCCTCAGACTAAGGGGAACAAGATAGCTAATGTTAATACAATAAGAAAATCACGATAGTTTATAAATTTAGGGATGGCTCTGTTTATGGCATTTGAAAGGTTACAGGAAAAGGGGCGTAATGAAGACTTTAACATTGAAACCACCTCCTAATTTGTAGCCTAGAGGATATGATGCCAATGTTTACTATGCTTTCCATTAAGTAGTTAGTCATAATATTGACGATTGTTATAAATTGAGGCATGAGATCTAAGATCTTATCGACAATAAGACAATTGTTTTGCCAAGCCCCGAAAGGCCTAACATTTCTGAACTATCGAAATGTTCCTTCCCCAAGTTAGGGAACATTCATGATAGATTCTAGAATTTCTGAAGAAGTTGTTATTGCCACTATCGAGTAGGTAATGACTAAGGTCCTAACTATTTATTCTATTAATCCATAGGAAAGCTCAATTAAGGAGGCTGAAAAGAAACAGAGGGAAAGAATGATCTAGTTATGAGAGGAGAGTGATGAAGAGAAGGAGATAAAACAGTTGAGTCATGTGACATGTAGTAAAAAATACTTTCTTGATAGAGAAGCTCCTACGAAACTAAAAGTTGAAAAAGGGATAGACAAACTTGTTGTGAGGAGAAAGAGGAAGACAACCCTATAGTGAAGTAGTTGAGGATGAGGTTTGCCCAAATCAGTGTGTGTAAGTTACTTATCACTTTTTATGAGCATAAGAAAGCTATATTAGAAGCTTTATCCAACCTGATCATTTCCACTGAAGCCAAATCAAAAGATGTTATTGTATTAGTGACTCATAAGGGTAAAATCACTTTTTCGGATAAGGATCTGCCACCAGGGGGAAGGGATCACAACTTGGAATTGTTCATTCGTGCTAAGGTAAAGGGGAGACACCATGCATGATGGTCAATGATGGATATAGGAATAACATTTGCCTAGCTAAGTTATTGCATAAGTTTGGTTTGTCTGAAAAGGACTTGAAGGCTTATGATAGTGTCATTTGGGCTTATGATGACGGTAGAGGGTCGACTACATACGAGTTCAAGACTAATGTAAAAATAGGAGTAGTCAAGGCCATAGTGGAGTTCGCAGTCTTAGACATTCTGATTACTTTCTCACTTTTACTGAGGAGGCGATAGTATCATGCTCTTAGTCGTGTGGCTTCCATTGTTCACCAAAAAGTTAAGATTCCTTATAAAGCAGATATTATGGCCATCTATGCCAAGGTTAGGGAGATTGTGTCAGCTTTGAGCATGGCTATTCCATATCTTCAAGGGTTTTAGGTAGTCAGAGTCATAGATAAATAGGTTGATCCTAAGGTGATGGGAATTGTGAAGAATATGAACTTCCTTCTTGGACAAGGATTAGGGAAAAATTCTACTAGCATATCAGAGTTTTCAAAGATCCCCACTCAAACTACTAGGAAATAGTTGGGGTACTCTGGTGAGGAGTTGAAGCTAAGAGTAAGAGACTTGCATGGACTACTATCAAATTTCTTTATGAAAAAAAAGAAGGCTACTAAGAAGTTTAAGCTGAAGAAGATTAAAAAGGGAAAGTTGCTGAGTAAGGATGTAGACAAACTTGGGAAAGATTTCTTCCAATTGGATGTTGATGAACTGTGATATCAAAATTATCAAGACTTATTTTAACAAGAAGATGGAAAGAAGAAAAATAAGAAGAAAGGGAAGCAGATTACAGGGACAAAAGCTGATCAAGAATTAGGTTAGTCCATGGTTCTCTATGGTCCTCAGTCTACATGACCATGAAAGGATAAGAAAAAGATCACTGATGAACAGGTAAGGCAGTACCTACTAGAATATAATTTTTATGTCACTGGGGAAGATCATGCAAGGAAGGAGTCCAACTTGACAAAGTAGAGTGCACCCTTCGTAGACCCATAATAGGAGTATACTGTGCGTACAAGTTCATTGAAGCCACTTACACTAGGATAAAGTTGAAGGGTATTGAAATCATGACTGTGAACTCTATTGAGGAAGTAAGTGGGGAAAAATGAAAAACACTACAATAAATACGGAGCCTACCAAGGTAAATGGTGTAACACTTTGGGCAGACTTTTTAAAAATTGAGCTAGAGGATGATTGGATAAAATAGAGTTTTGAAAGAGTTGTCAAGGCTATCACTGGTACCGAAAAGGGGGAAGAGACAAATCCTATGTAAAATGTTGATCTTAGAGGTTTAACTAATGAAGCAAAAGATGCAAAAGAGGAAAAGGCTCAGGCCAATGAGACTCCAGCCAACCAACCAGATGAAGAAGACTTTTTTGTCACCACTGATGTTCTTATTTCTAGTCTTTTCGAGGACGATGATGTATTTCTTTCTAAGTTCAAGGCAATAAATGATAAGTTTGCTTACTTGTGTGATGTGTTTCTTAACGGTAGTGTGCATAGCATGCATCATTTTATGAGCATATTTAAGATTAATTTTGTGCATACCATTACATTTAATCTTGGCACACAAAAAAATCTAAGAGTCTTGCTCATTGCTAGCGATGTCACACTGAATGAGTGAAGTAAGTTTGAGCAGTTACTCAAGAAATATTAGAGGGTTTTTACTTAGACATATGAAGACATGCTAGGGGTTGATAGGCGAATTATGGGACATATAATCCTAACCTACCCACACATGAGGCCAGTGAAATAGAAACTGTGAAGGATGAGACCCGAGTGGGCCCAATAAGTCAAGGAAGAAGTAGCAAAATAGTTGAATGCAAGTTTTTATAAGTGGTAGACTACCCAGAGTGGTTAGCCAACATAGTACCGGTACAAAAAAAGGATGGAAGAGTAAGGATATGAGTTAATTACAGGGATCTAAACAAAGTATGCCTAAAGGATGATTTCCTTTTGCCACATATTGACATATTAGTTGACAGCGCCACAACATGTGTTATGTATTCCTTCATAGATTGGTTTTTTAGGTACAACCTGTTAGACTAAATTGGTTAAACCTGAGTCAAGACTCTCTTTTCATATTGACAATATAGATTGAAAGTTCTAATGTCAATTTCAAGTATCGATCTTATAGATTTTTAGCTAAGATTGCAATGGAATTTGAATAGAAGCCTTAATATCAAAGATTGAAACTTGCATTCTAATTTGTAGTCATGAATCAGAAATTTGCAATCGCTATCTTCCAGAAAAGTTGAATAAATTTTAGATAGACGATTTTACGGTGCATGTCGGATTTAGAGTTGCAACCACGATATTTGTATTCACTTAGAAGGAATCAAATCTTTAATTAGATTATGCCTGGTGTCCCAAAGACCTCGTTGGAACATCAACATTTATGGTAGCAAAATAATGATAGTGATCGCAAATTTCGTGAAACAACACCTTCATTTAGGTAGATGATTTCACAATTAACATCGTGTCATAAAAGGAAAAATAGAGATTGAGACTTTCATAATTGCGTAAGGGATGTAATGACTATTTTTCTTCAAGAACCAAAGGTTTTATGCCATATGGATTAGCTGTTAGATATGAATAAGGGTCTGTATTGCGAATTGAACAAAATTCAGTATAATGTGAATCTCGCGATCGTGAATTTTTACCTCGATTGTGAATTTCATTTGACAAGCATTAAATGCAAGATTTGCTTAATAAACTTTGGAGATTTGGGCATAATTTTATTTGTAATGTCTCTTTGGTGATTGTAGCTTATAAATACACTACCAAAATGGATTTGAATGAAAGAGGATAAACATTAATTGTGCTAAAACTCTTGCAAAGTTAATTCTCACAATACATAGTTTAGTGGGAGCTCTAAACACCTTAGGTTTGGATTTTAGAGTGAGCCTTAGAAAACTCTTATATAGGTTTGAGTGTTAGCCTTGATAAAACATTAACTCTTGTATAGGTTTGAGTGTTAGCCTTGATAAAACACTTGTAAGGCTTGAGTCTGAGCCTTGGAAAGAACACTTATAAGGTTTGAGTATGAGCCATAGGAAAAACACTTGTAAGGTTTGGTGTGAGCCTAAACACCAAGTTGAGTTTGAGCTTGTAAAGCACTAGTGATTTAGTGAAACACTTAATTGGTGAATTGGGGCGTCGATATAAAACCACTATAAACCATTATAAATCTCTTATGTTCATTCTTCTCCTATTCTTTTTCCAATCTTTTAATTGTGTTTGCTCCTCTAAAATTCAAAATTTCCACAAATTCAACCCCCTTTCTTAGTGCACATGAGCCCACAATTGGTATCAGAGCTATGTCTCAATTAAAGACATAATTGTGTGAGACAAGATCAATGGCACAAAAAGGAATCCACTCTCACCTTAACCCCACTTTGATGGCAATGATTATGCTCTTTGGAAGCATAAAATGGAGATCTATCTTGATAACAATCTCATCAACTTATGGGATTATATACTTGAACATTGAAAGCCTCCAACAAAGATGTTGAAGCAGTAGATGTGGCAATTATAAGAGAAGAATAAAGTGAAACACATAGGAAGGAAAATGGGAAGAACAAGAGAGCAATGACTATTCTCCTAACCTCTATGTCAAGACAAGAAATTAGGAGAGTCCAACATTGCCAAACCATATATGCCACATGGAAAGCACTAAAAAACTATCATGAGGGCACAACTATTATGAAATCAAGTAGGTTTGAGATAAATGTGTCAGAGAGGGTGTTCTTCATGATGAAAGACAATAAAAGCATCACCGATATGACAATTAGACTCCTCTCTATTGTCATAAACATGAAGAAGTTTGGAAAAATTCTTACCAAATATGAGGCAAATACTAAAATCCTTAAATCTCTTATATTGGATAAATTTGGTGTAGTAGAGTCCAATCCAGAGATTGGAAAGATGCAAACCGATGCTCTCATTAGTTAGCTCCTTACTCATAAGATGGCTTTTAAGAAGGATATAGAGATGAAGATGCAAAGAAGACAAAGAGATAAATAGGAGAAGAAAGCTTTCATCTTTAAAGCTTAAGTATTTGGGATAATGGTTCAAGTGATGAAGAAGAAGATGATGAAGTTGCAAACTTTTGCTTCATGGTTTAAGAGGACTCCTTTAATAAGTACTTCTCTACACTCCTGTGATGAGTATGATGTATTTGATGATATAGATGATAAGCTTTTTGAAGATTTAACTTTAATATGTGAGAAATATAAATAAAAAAATGAAAGTTTATAAGAAAAAATATTCTAAACTTGAAGATGAATTTAAATTCTTAAATGATCATGTAAGTGACTTGAAGACTTCTAATGAAGAACTCAAAAATCTTTTTAAATCTTCATCCTATTTTGATTCTTTAAAAGGTGAAGTCATTGAACTTAGAAATTCCATCTCTAATTTCCACAAAGGGAAAAAAAAACTTTGGATACATTTATTATATCTCGAAGACCACCATCAGTGAGACATGATTTAGGCTTCAATGAAGCCTTTTCATCTAGATCTTCTCCTCCTATATTCATTAGAGCATCTAGACCTTAAACTTCTATTATTGAGGTCACTAGGAAGAAAAGTGCTCCTAGCACTAAGCCACCTATGTCTAAGGGAAAAGGAAAAGCTCCCCAAGGCTCAAGAGCTAAGTCTAAAAGAGCCAACCATATATACATGTACACAAAGAGGCATGATCAAACATATACATACAAAAACCTCTCTTCTACTCATCACTCATACACTTGCATACATTCACAAAACCAAAGTATGAGATGGTCTTTTACTCATAACAAGGTTGCTCATAGAAGAAAGACTTACAAGTCTCAACTCCAATGATATTATTGCTGGAGATATGGGCACATTAATGTCTTTTGCTCTATTAGGTAGGCACACCTCAAATTAGAGGACCCTCAAAGACTAACCCCTAAGGACCCAAGTATGTCTAGATACCAAAGCAAAGTGTTTGATATTTTAGGATGGGGACTCCTTCACTAAATTCTCATCATAAAAATCTAACGGTGAATGGAGATTGCTAATGAAGAAGGGATAAATTTTCAAATGGTTATTTGATATTAAATAATCGATACTAAACATGTAATGTATCCTTTACCTCCTATGTTTTTAACTTGATATATTTATGCATATGTTTAAAGGGAGTTTTATGCATTTTTTTACTTGATATATCTATGTGTTGATTTGATTGATTATGTGATGAGTTAAATCAATTCATTTTGCATTTTAGTTTTTCTATATTTCAAATGTATAAATCAATCATCAAAATCGTATGCTCTACATTAAGGCCATATATGAAAATTCTTAAATTCTTGGCCCTAGTTTGTGTAATCAAATATCTTTAAATGTTTAAATTATTTTGTATTTATGAAATTTCCTTATGGTTTATGTAACAACCATATTCGTTTTACAAAAGTCATATTGCTCTGATACCACAATAACTGTAACGACCTTTTCATTTACAAAACTCATACTATTCATATCCAAAATACATATGCATAAAGGTTTTATCCATCCTACACACACAATCCAACACGTATTTGATGTACATATATGTATATGACACAAGGAGAGAGAGAGTTGGGATTCAGCCGATCACCTGTGGTCCATATGTCTTAATGTAAAATTCAAAGCACCAAAGTGTCCAATTCCTATTCTTTAGTATCTGAAAAAAATTTGCGATTCGGTGAGTCGCGACTCAGTGAATAAAAACAATAATCAAATTCTCATGGCATAATCCATACTCAAATATCATCAAGATACATTGCAAGTATAACAATTGACTATGCAAGTGCAAATGCAATAGCTTTGTTTTTGTCGTGACCGTGCAAGACAAACATTGCTCCCAGGATATTCATGTGATTCATGTAACATATGATTTGGGACCTATTAGTCCATCTTCCTGTAATTCATTTGACATATGATTTGGGACCTATTGGTCCATCTTTCATGTGATTTGCAAGTGTTTGTCAAGTCGGTCACAATGCTCTTTTAGTTCCATGTGTAAGTGCTTATTCACAAATGATATGCCAAGTAATCGTTAAGAGCATTTGATTCTCACTTGGCTTGTATTCCCATGTAACATGTAACAATTCAATCATATATACA